>CM060091.1:6271920-6351315 GCA_030522485.1 Stenchaetothrips biformis
GTTTTATAACCGCCTGGCGCTGCCGGACTTCTGGCGCCGATTGTGCGGCTGAAGCGCGGTGATTAGACATCGCGATAATGTGCGAAGCTTTGGCATGCGGCCGAGCGCAGGGCAGAGGCCGGACAGTGTTGCTCGCATTACTTTCGATCAGCCACTGCGCAGCGCGGGCAGTAAGCCGCCCACTATCCGCGCCCGCCGCGAAGCCTCCCCCAAAGGGGGCGTGGGGCAGGCAGGGGCAGGACACTGAGGCACTTCGTCGAGACACTCCAGAACACCTCACCTGCGCCGTCGTCTCGCAAGCGCACCCGCGGAGGTGGAAATCATTTCATCGGATAATGGGGAGTAGTGCCAAATTCCAGCGTCGCTGCACACTCCCTGCCAGCGGGTCTCCATCGGTTGACAACGAAACGGCGCCCAGTGGTGCCAAACTTCCGGTCTGCGTTTTTAGCTCCAGAGTCGCTAGGTGGGAGTCGAAACCGACCAATGGACTCCTCATTCGGAGAGCAAGCAATTGGTGGGGGTCACACGTTCGTTTCGAATCCTATTCAGCCCACTCTGGAGCTTGAAAACCCGGCCCGGGATTTTGACTGATTTTGACGCTGGTCCTCTGGCCCAGTGTGCGGCACTAACAGACTGGGTGCCGTACGACAAACGGGATATTTAGCACGCCGTGCCGATCAGCGGGGGTAACGCGACTCTAACTAACGCGGTCAATAGTGGCCCGCCAAGCCGCGCTGCGCCGTGAAAAATTGCCGAACAAGTTTAGCGTGGCTGCTGGCTGCGGGCTGTAAGAGTGTAAGAGCGCCCTGCGATGTTAAGAACGTGTTATTTTTTCCGCTCCCTCCCTTTCCCTCATTTTTCCAGTGTGTTTCCTCTCAAATTCTTTTCTTCCCCATCTAGCACATATGCCGCGCTTCATTTTTGTTGGTCTAAGGCAAGGCCTTTTCCAGGCACAGCTCGCTCCTTTTTCTTTTCTTTCCGCTTTCTTCCTTGTTTTTTTTTTTCCTCCCTCAGTCCATCTATCTTTCTCTCTGCGTGCGCGACCATTACAAATTGCATTCCTCGGCTCGACGCTCGACGCCCCGACCAGTGAGAGCCGGCGGTGGCCAGCCCCCGCGGGCGCGCGGACCGACCGCTGGGACCGCACAGTGGGCCAGAACGAACGGCGGAGGCGGTCAAAAAAATCCCGGACGAATTTTAAGCTGCTGAGTCGAAACGAGAAGGTGTGACGTCCGACCAATCGAATAGCTCTCCGACAAGCAATCCATTGTTGGGTGTCACACGTACGGTTCGAGTCCTCATTCAGGGCGACCTCCTGGGGCTCGAAACGGTGCCTAGAGTTTTTGGCCGCGTGCGCTGGTCTTCTGGCCCACTGTGCGTGGGCGCGGGCCACACGGACGAGCCAACCGGGCCGCAGTCCAGCCGGCAGCAGCCCTGCGCCAATCTGCAGGACAGGTCCGTCCACCCATCGAATCAGGACAGTGTCGGTCACAAGCGAGGCTGCCCGCCCGACCCAGACAACCGCCTATTCATTTCCCTCTTTCAGACGCCCTTCTGAGACGCCCCGTCGTCCTGTTGGCCGCCGCTTCAGCCCTCGGCTGCCCTGGGCACACAACGCGCCCGACCCCTTTTCAATCCTTGACAAATCACATCGGTTTTGTGTTTGGAAGCTAAAAGAGGAGTTTGTCGTTAAATATATGTACAGGAGTAAGGTGACGACCCCTCGCAGGCAGAGGCTGGCTGTGTCACGCGGCGCAACAGTGGGCCAGAGCACTGGCGCAGGCGGACAAAAACTCTAGACGCGCTTTGAGCTCCCTGAAGTCGCTAAATGGGACTTCGAACCGAAAACGTGTGACCCCACCAATGATTGCCTCGCTCCGACCGAGGAATCCATTGGCGGGGTCAGGCCCACGTGCGAGGCGCTGTTGTCCGCAGTGACCGCGGTGGCCCCGCTTCCTCTGCCGTACCGCGGCGGCCCCGCGGCGGGTCGTACCGCCCTCTCAGCACCTCGTTGGTTTTATCGCCACGCGCGGGAACGTGGCTGGTCCGAGGACACATTTACACCCGCAAAGGGAGGGTCGCGGGGGGGTGCGTGGCCGCAGTGGGCCAGGAGACCGGCGCAGGCGACCCCGAAGCTTCTAGGCGTGGTCTTCTGGTCCCAGTAGTGTGACGGTCGTAATTCGGGGACTCCCGGTCCAGTGTTTGCCGACACAAGTGGGCGAAAATTGCCAAGTTGCCCCAATGTTGATAGGTATTGCCCATAACCTGCCCTGGTGGGCAACTTCGAGAGAGCATCAGCCCCCATTCATTGCCTGCTGTGGCTGAGTGTTGGCAATCCTTTCCGATTCTGGTGCCTGAGGTTTGACCTCTTGCCTACTTGTTGATGGCACACACTGCTTCCGGCGTCACCAACAGTTTATTGAATAATTGGCGATCGAGAGGAAGGCGCGGACGGACGGGCGGCGCGCCCAGCAATAACGCGCCAGGTGTCATCCCGATTTAATTAAATTATGCAGATCACGTCTCCTTTTAATTACTGTTACTGATTTATTGTGACACACAAACTACGAGGCGAAGACGGCCGCACGCTCCGCGGCAGGGCGTGGCTTTCTTGTTTTTTGCCCGTCGTTTATTTTTTTTTCCACTCCGGGTGGCGAAGTGGCCCCGCACCGCGTTGCAGGAACGTCGGTTCCGGTTTGGGTCGAAAGATGGAATGCATTCGCTAACTAACGCCACCCGCTTCCTCCAGCATGCCGAATGAGTCAAGAATAAAAATATCAACACAACTCGAGCAGCCGCAAATAATTTCACAAGCAACAGCTAATCGCACTTCCACCTCGAAGGGGTTCAGCGCCGGAATAGCATCGAAGGGGTAGATGCATTACTCACTGAAGATCCGGAGTGACGGTGCGCGCTTCTTCGCGGTAACAGGCTATGCCAGGAAACGGCAGGTCCTGCCGCCAGACGACAGCTGCAGCCGCCAGCGCACAGTGGGCCAGAAGACCGGTGGAGGCGGTCAACAATACCGGGACCCGTGTCTCCAGAGTCGCTAGAATGGGACTTCCGAATTAAAACAGAGTGAGACCCCGCCAATCGGATTCCTCGTTCGGCACAGCCCAATTCATTTGGTGGGGTCACACGTTCCATTCGAGTTCCCATTTAGTCGACTCTGGAGCCCAAAGCACGTCTGGAGCATTGGGCCTGCCGGCGCCGGTCTTCTGGCCCACGGTTGCGTGCCCGCCAGGGCTGCGTCTATCATGGCTATGCTGCGGACCCGACCACCGCGTCGAGCAGCGCGGCAACGCCCGACGCGCGTCTCGAGCACCGCGCCGCCTGGGCCACCAATGGTTATGATGGTGAATGATGGATGGAAGGGAGGGAATGAGAAAAAAACAGGCCGCCGCCAGCGCGCTGCCACGCGCCACCGACTATGGCTACCCCCCCCCCAAAACCCCCCCCCCCCTCAATTTCCAAATCCAGACATCGTCGCGGTTCTGGGCGTGCAAGGACGAAGTCAAGGACGATAAACAGGACGAAGGCTGAGGTGAGGCCACAGCAGACCGGCGCAGGCGGCCTGAGAACTCAACACGCAGCGAGTAAACAAGCACTCTATTGACGCCAACGCCCGTTCGATATTTTGAGACCGCCTTCAGCCCCACATGATAGCGGACGCCTGCACCGCGTTCGGTGCCAAGATGCCCCGACTCGGCGGCGCGCGCTTCGTCCTTTCGAGAAGGCGGTGGCTGCGCTGGCTCTTAGCGTTCCCCATCCCCGCCGCGGTCCCTCGCCCCACTGAGTGCCCTTCCTCGCCCTTGTCAGCCCAACCCCCCTTGTCACTGCAGGGCCCAGCAGGGCCTCGGCGGCGGGCGTTCCGCACAGTGGGCCATAAATACTAGCGGCACAGGCAGCCAAAACCGCTAGACCGCTTTTTGAGCTCCAGAGTGCTAAACAGGGCTCCAACTAGATGGTGTGTTGCCCCCCACCAATGGAACTCTCGTTCGTGAGAGGTCGGCACATTGGGTGGTGGTCCACCACCATCGATTCGAGTCCGATTCAGCGACTCTGGCAGGTCAAAACGCGTGCCTCGAATTTTGACCGCTTTCCCACCGGTCTTTTTGGCCCACTGTAGCGTCGGTCGCGTGCACGGCCCGCCATCGGCCCGATGGGCCAACCGCAAACAGCAATTCATTTTGCCCTACTCCTATCAACGACCAAGCGCCATCGGCCGTGGCTCCACGCCTCCACTGTCCTCGGACCACTCATTCCCTTTAATTTCTGTTTGCGGGGCGTCTCAAGCGCCTCGAGCAGGGGACCGTTGGTCCGCTGTGTGCCTGCCTGGAGAAGGTGACGCCACCCCGGCCTCGTCGGAAGTGTGTGAGGAATGCGAGGCCAAATCCAGCGCGAACGTCGACGCGGCCTCCCCTCCCACGCGCCATCACCTGGATGTATTTCAGATTTGGCAAAGATCCAACAGCGAGGCGTGCGAAAATCTTGCTTCAGTAAAAATGCCTCTGCCCTGTGCGCGGGGTGGGCGCGGGGCGCCCCCTGTAGGAGGCGTGTCGCAGGTATTGAACCCCTTGGAAGGCAGGGCGGTCGGCCGCTGGCGGAGCCGAAGATAAAAAGAATCGCACTTCGGGGCTGGGCGCCACCGGGGAGGGGCCGGCCGAGGAGGCAGAGTCCCGCGCGCCGGATTGAGCGACTTAATCGCTTTCGCCCCGGCGGCCTCGGAGAGAGGCGGGCCCGGGGAGCGCGCGCCTCACGCCGCCGAGGCCGTGAAGCTGGCCGTGGAGGTGAGGTGGTTCCTTTGTCGGGACCACTGTGCGGCCGCTGCGGCGCGCGGCCACTCAAGGGCTCAGCCAGTAGCCCTTCCACCGAGGCGTGCATGGGTTGTACTGGTCGGCAGCCTGCCGCAGCGTCCACAGAGAACCCCTCCCCAGCCAGAAGACCGGTGAGGTGGTCAAAATTCCGGACACGTTTGGTTCGAGTCTTGTTTATTAGCGACTCTGGAGCTCAAAACGCGTCTAGAGTTTTGGCCGCCTGCGGCGGTCTTCAGTGCTCCCCGGCCGACGGAGAGGGTCAGCGGTCGGCGCGCACCGCTCCCGTTCGCCGTCGCGTGGTCCGGCTTGACGGATCGACTCGCTCCGCTCTGCTCATGGCGTCGCCGCCCCTAGCCAGCGTATCGGGCGGCTGGCTCCGGTATGGTCTCCGGGCGGTATGGGCCCCGGAGGAGTAAACGCCGGACTCCGTCCCACCGACTGACCAGTGGGTTGCCTGCGCTCCCGCCCCTCTCGGCGAGTCCCTTTCGCTGACCAAGGACAAGCTTCTCGAATACTGCATCTCCAGACAAAATTCTTGTAATGTTCTTCTGAGGTCTGCACTGCTCAGTGGGTCAGAAGACCGGCCAGAAGACTTGAACCAAACGAGTGGATTCCTTGTTCGGAGAGCAATCTATAGGTGGGGTCACACGTTCAGTTTGAGTCCTGTTAAGCGACTCTAGAGCTCAAAACGCGTCTAGAGTCTTGTCCGCCTCCACCGGTCTTCTGGCCCACTGCACGCTGTCATGAACATGAACTGGCCATGAATGCGAGTCGGCGGACCGTCGCCATATCGCGGGCCCAGCCGGCGGCTGGCACAGAGTCAGTTACCACCCCTTCTTCTCTTCCCGCCCTGTTTGGAATTCGGACGCCGCACCATGTCCTGTCCCTTTCACATTGATTTATAGTTTCCTTACCGCCCCTGTCATAGTTTTTTCCCGTCGCCCCTATTTTTTTATCTTCGCGTTTTCCGCCCCTCGGTCGGTAACAAAATAAAAGATGACCAGGGTGGTGGTGGGTGGGGTTGGGAGTCTGCCCTGACGTTTGATGAGCCCGGGTGATGAATAGCTGCGAGAGAGAGAGAGAGAGAGAGAGAGAGAGAGAGAGAGAGAGAGAGAGAGAGGTCCAGAGACAATGATGACAGTGCCATGAGCACAATTTCCAAACGCGGACCCCACGCGCCGTGTCGGGAACAGACCCATTTTAAATTATCCCGGATGCGACGCTTTGCGCGGCCAGTAATTTTCGTTCTCATCACAAAAGGACAGAGAGAGAGAGAGAGAGAGAGAGAGAGAGAGAGAGAGAGAGAGAGAGAGAGAGAGAGAGAGAGAGAGAGCGTTGGTTTGATCGGCCAGACGCAGCAAGGCGTAAATCACAGGGAATCCTTACGCTGCCGGCGATACGGCGGCAGCCCACCAGAGAGGCGCCGCGAGGTGGAAACCCGAATCCTGCAAAGGGAGCACCTATCAGTGTACGAAACAGACGCACTGCATAGACACAGTGGGCCAGGTGTGCCGCTCTGCTGCTCTGCGGGGTCACGGAGGTCGCCCGCCGCGGTAGGCAACCCAGCGGGCGTGGCGAGGAGAGGACACCGCGCCAGAGGTCACGCGGGGAGAGCGATCTCGTTTTTATTCGTCATTTTTCCGCGATGAAGGGGGGGGGGGAAGCACGCGTAAAGTAGCGGGGCCCTCCACCGTAAAAACACGTTGTCACGGCAGAGCGACGCCTCGGCGTCAGTCTCGCCTCCCTCAAGGTGAGGGGCACCTAGACACAGGCATGGTGGGCGCGCCTCTCCAAAAGCTCTCCTCTTTTCCACGTCGGCTTTGTCTCCTCGACCGGCGGCAGCCTCCCAGGCGGCGGCGGGGTCCCGACCCTGCCTGCCGGCCCAGCCGCCGAGTCGATTGTTGCCAACTTTTACTGTCGTCATGAGTTTGAATAGCAAATTCGTAATAGGCACTTTGAAGTTTCGACTGAATGAGTTGGCAACAGTGCTGATCGGCCCGACGGGGGCGCCGGCCCACAAAGCAAGAGAGCTCATTGGCTCCCGCAGTGGCATCGAAAAAGAAGGGGGCAGGTAGGGGGCGCGGGTAGGGGGTGCGGGTGCTGATTACCTCTCCAGGCCCAACACGGCAGCCTTTGGGGCCCTTGTTTGATCTGAGAGCGAGGGCCCTGGCCTGGTGGCGACCAGCAGTCGGTGTCGGGTCAGTGTCTCACCGCTCATTATGTCTGCAGCGGGCTTATCTGGAACGCGTCCAAGACTCAAGTGGTGGCCGTCCCTTTGAGCGCCGCTGGCGGCAAGGGCGCAGGCAGGGCGCAGCACAGTAGGTCAGAAGACTGGTGCAGGCGGCCAAAATTCTATACAGTTTTGAACTCGAAAATCGCTTAACAGGACGCGAATCGAACCTCTGACCCACCAATGGATTCCTCGTTCGGAGAGCAATCCATTAGCGGGGTCACACGTTCGGTTCGAATCCCATTCAGCGACTCTAGAGCTCAAAACCCGTCCAGGATTTTGACCGCCTTCACCGGTCTTGTGGCCCACTGTACGCAGGCAGGGCGCAGCGCGGCAAGGATTAAATTTACTCGGCGTAATAGGCGAAAGGCGAGCGTTGGCATGGAGCACACGCCGCCCGTTATTTTCTTGTTTGGCCAAAGTTTCCGTCACGCCCCTACGCATGGCTGTCCCCGAGTCTCCTCTACTCACCGCCGTCGCCCCGACGGGCCAGCCAGCCAAGGACAAGGCGCGCCGCCGAGCACTAGTTAGTAGTTTGAACAATTTCTTCAATGTGGCTGCCGACCGGAGCGGGCGGGGCGGGCGGCCGTTGCCACAGAGCCGCGGTGCGGCGGCCGCGCCCGGCGCCACCAAGGAGTGCTTCAAGTTTCCCGCGGGCGCCGCAAGGCAGCGCATCATCAAAGGACCGCCACGGCGGCGGCGGCGAAGCGTGCGCAGCGCTTGTATCCAAACTGCCGCCGCCTGCCCGCCGCAGGGTAGGCCACCCATTCGACGCGCGCCAGGTGCGCGGCAGCGACGCACAGTAGGCCGAAGTACCGGCGCAGGCGGCCTCAACTTTGGATGGGTTTTTAGCTGCTCCAGAGCCGCTTAATGGGACTCGAACCGTCCAAGTGACCCGACCGATAGACTGCTCTCCAAACGAGGAATCCATTAGTGGAGACAAGCGTCAGGTTTGAGTCCCGTTTAGCGACTCCGGAGCTCAAAACGCGTCTGAAGTTTTCGCCGCCTGCACCGCCGGTCCCCTGGCCTAGTGTGCGACGGGGCACCCACCCGTGAGCGGGCTTTGCGCTTCGCGTTGGGGCGTCCAGTCCTTAAGGCGCGGGGCGCGTTCTCAAAGATGCAGGGCTCCAGACGTGGCCTCGCCGGGGGGCTGCCCCTACTAAACCTTTGATAATGGTATTTAAGTCTGGGAGCCCGCCACGCCCCGCCGCGACCATGTTTACTCAACGTGAGGAAGCGGCGGGAAAACGGATCCGGGATATCGGGAGGGCTTTTCATCCCGCGGCTTATTTAAAGCCCTGCACCGCACGGCTTCGCCCGCCTCCGGGCCCCGGTGGCCAGGGCTACGAGTGCCGCGACCGCCTCGCCGCCACCCCGGAGGACGACGACGCCACCGCGCCCTGATTAAGTGCCAAAGAGGTATGAGCGTTTCAGCCCCTCGCCGCCGTCCGCCGCCAGGGTAGGCAACCCAACGGGCACCACGTGGCGCGGGACGGCCTGTCTCCGCGGCGCCGGCCGCTGGCGTGGCTGCTGTAGGCCATCGAGCAGGTGAGGGAGGGGGGGGGGCTGCGGCCAGAAGACTTAGCCTCGTTACACGGCATTAGCAGACTCGTTACACCAGGCCAGCTTAGGCGCCGAGAGGGGTGGGCAGCGCGGACGAGAAAAAAAATCCATGTGGGTGTTCGAACCCACGGCTCAGTGTGGGCAAGCCGCGTCGTCCTAACTACACTGTGACTCAAAGTGCGACTAGAGCGGCAGCTCCTGATCAAAGGCCATCAAAGTTTTTCGATTAAAATCGGGATGAAGCTAGGGCCGCGCTTGCGCGTGAGGTGACGGCTGTGGGGGTGGGGGTGCGGCCCGCCGCCGAGCCCGCCGGCCGAGGTGTGTCCCGGAACACGAAACAAGCTCGCCGACGGTGCACAAAAAGGGGTGACGGAGTTTGAACCCCGATTCAATTTGGGAAACACTCCACTACGCCCGCCCAGGCAGCGCGGCGGTCAAGGCGAAGCCAGCAGTTTCCCTTGCTGAAAGCGGAAACACGCAGTGAGAGGCTTCCAAAGCGTCGCCCCGCAGCCCCATCCCGCCCCGTCCCGCAGTGGGCCAGAAGAACGGCACTGGCGGCCAAAACTCTGGACGCGTTTTGAGCACCAGAGTCGCTTGACAGGACTCGAACCAAACGTGCGACCCAACCAATGGATTCATCGTTTAGAGAGCAATCCATTGGTGGGGTCACACAATCGGTTAGAGTCCCATTTAGCGACTCTGGAGCTCAAAACGCCTCCACCGGTCCTCTGGCCCACTGTGCGTCCCAAGGCACGCCCCCTACACTGGCATTAGCCTGCCCGGGCCGGCATGAATCACGGTGGGATGCGCTTTTTCGGCCATTTCCGCCTCCCATTCTCGGATTCTCGGATGCGTTTTTATTCGATCCGGCCGGGGGATCAGCGGCAAGGACATCCTGCCCCGCCCCGGCGGTACCGCGCCCTTTGTCGCGAGCTCGGTCCATCTGTGACTGTCTGTCCCACTCGCCGCACCGGACGCGGTGCTCGCCGAGGCTGACGCGGGCTGACGTCGTGGGTTCGAGTACCGGCCGCCGCGGCTTTGTTGGCGCGGTGATGGATCGGGCCGCTGACGCGGGGCGTAACTGCCGCGGGCAGGGCCGCAGCTACGTCGCTCTGGCCCAAAGTGCGTAACCCTTCCGAGCGGCACACACGGGAGTACAGTGTAGTTCGAGGGGGATTAAAGGCAGCCTCAGGTGCATCGGCGTGCAGTCCCAGGGGGAGTCCCAAAAGGGCGGAAACGTGCGATTAAGGCCCGCGCGGACAAAAACCAAATTTATGAACCGGTGTACTACAGTAGCAGCAGTGTCCGCCCAAGGCCGGGGGATCGAGGCTTCAGTCTGATTCCAATTTCCCTGACAATGGGCCTTTGGGGGGCTTTGGGCTTTTCGAGCCACTCCCGCGCGGACCGTGGCGGCGGGGCCGCGGGGCATCCGAGCTGAAATGTCAGGTGACGCTTAGGGCCGACACGCGGGGATTAAGTGATTTCCGGTCCCGGATTATTCAAACCCTCGATACACAAAGACATTCTAGCCAACCTGGTCCACTTTGAAGTATAGCCGACTCGGGCCAAGTTAGAGCGATTTTGGCAAAATTTGGGAACCTCTGCTAAGACGAGTTCGGACAAACGTTCACCCCCGGGATCGATTCCGTTGGTCCACGGGACAATAGCAGTGGTCCTGTGTATTGATGGCACTGCTCTCCGTTTCCACCAGCTGCACAGGAAACTTTTGCAGGCAGCCTGACAGCAGGCGCTTGTGTCCTCCCTCCACCACCCACCCCGCCACGCTGCTGGGCCCCACCGTGGTGGTGGCCCCGCCCGAATTTACATACAAACATACCCCTTTCATTGGTCCGCCTCGCCTCCCTTCGGCAGACTGTCGCCCTCACGGCGACATTTTCGCCGCGTGGGATACGGCCTGCTCTACCGCTCCACAGTGGGTCAGAAGACAGTGGAGGCAGCCAAAATCCCGGACGCGTTTTGAGCTTCAGAGTCGCTACATAGGACTCAAATCGAACGTGTGACCCCACCAATGTATTCCTCGTTTGGAGAGCAATCCATAGGTGGAGTAACACGTTCGATTCGAGTCCTATTTGGCGACTCTGGAGCTCCAGAATTTTGGCCGCCTGAACGGTCTTCTGAACTACTGCGCACTCCCGCTCCACCCTTCTCGCTCTGTTTCCACGCTATTGTCTCTATGAATATCCCACTTGACCTTTCTTTCGTTCGCGCCACGCCACCGCGGCCGCGGATTATTTCACGTTGAGTATCGTTTGCGCCGCTCTCGTTTATATCATTTATATTCATGTCTTTCTGCTCCATTCCTTTTTTTGTTCTCTCTCTCGACACCCCCCCGCCCCCTCTCATTGCACCCCTTTCTGTAATAACTCATTACTTATATCAAAGGGAAAGCACAAAGGCTTAAAGAAGCAAGCTCTAAAAATAACAGCCAAAAAAAATAAAAAATAAAAGCATTCTGCCGATGATGACGGACGAAAACGGCGATCTCAATGACAGACATCGTTTGTCTATCAACGAAAAACGTTTTGCAACTTATAACTTTGACAGACGCAATGTGTCGTTTTGCTGGAAAGCGTTGAGGCGGCAGAGTCGTCGCCACACCGACATCAAAGGCATCTAGTTGGCAATGGGTGGTCCCGCGCCGCGCCGCCCCGGACGCGGCCACGCACAATGTGTGCCAACAGCAACGCAAAAGTAGATAAATCAAAGCGCCAATCCTCTTCCCCTTCCTTTATTATTACCACTTTTTTTTTCTCTCCACGCTCCGCGCGCGTCCCCATCTCTCTTTCTCTCTCTACCCTCAAATGAAGATGGTCTCCGATAACGCGCGACGACGACGAGGACTCCCCCCACCACCACAAACACTCAATTTGCCACAGCGATGGATAAATTGATGACACACCCTTCGTGTGTGTGTGTGTGTGTATGTGCGTGCGAGTGTGTTTGTACGCGCGCGCGCGTGTGTGTGTGATTGTGTGTGCTCTCCCCTTAAACGCACACACAAAGCTCATATACTGTAGTGCAGTTTCACAACTTGCGTCATCTACCCCAGGATTTTGACACAGGCGGGTCCGATCATGAGGAACTCTGAACGCACTGAGGCATCATCTCCAAACAGTCAATGACTCCTCTCGTTCAAATACCGTCACCGTCCGGTAAGTTCAAATCCCGGCCAGCCACTTATTTTCCTAAATTTAATCTCCAGCTGGCCGTCTTGACGGGAGGGGGAGGGGGGACGTCGAGAGACACACGACGAACAATCGCTGCCGTGGTTCGTTTAGAGACAGGAAATGGCTGGCGTGTCCTGGCCGGGGTCCTGGCGGCCCGAGCGGAGCAGGACGCGGCGGGCGAGTGCAGCCGTGCCGGGGAGGTCGGAGCCGAGCCGGCCCACAATGCCTGCCGGCCTGGCGGCTCGTCACGGCGCGGCCTTAGACCCCCTTCCAGGCCCCTCCCGGTCCCTCCAGGTGCAGCGCACGAAAATGATTACAGCCCGGGTGAGGTTTATACAAGCCGAAAAATTAAAGTCACCGACGCCACCGGATATCCTCCGCGACGTGAGGCGCGTACCGACAGCAGGCAGGGCGGGGCTGGCAGTGCGCACAGTGGGCCAGAGGACCGGCGCAGGCGGCCAAAACACGAGACGCGTTTTGAGCTCCAGAGTCGCCAAATGGGACTCGAACCGGACGTGTGACTCCACCAATGGATTCCTCGTTCGGAGAGCAATCCATTGGTGGGGTCCCTCGTTTGGTTCGAGTCTTATGTAGCGACTCTGGAGCTCAAAACGCGTCCGGGATTTTGACCGTCTGCGTCGGTCTTCTGACCCACTGTGGGACGTGCCGCCTGCAGGCCGATCCTGTCTGGGGCCGACGGCCGGCCAAGCGACCAGACGAGGCCCGCGGCAGATATTAGGATCGAGGTGGTTATATTCCCATAAAGCGCTCGCCTGGCCGCCTCGCCTCCTCAAAGAACGCAAGTAAAGAAGTACCGACCTAACGACCACAGAATGAAATTACCGCCCGTTTTCCTTCATATTTATTAATTTCCGGGAAAGCAACCAACTTTTTAGACCACCTCAAAGGGCTTGCTTGCACTTTGATTTAAAACACACACTCAAACGATACGAGCGTGAAGCCGGGCTAGAACAATTTCGCTGCGCCGGACGCGCGCGCACGCAAAAAAAAAGGAGACCCACTGTGTTGTTTGCCCAAATTAAAAGGAACCCGCAGGCCAGCTGCAGATTGGCGGAGTAATTAGAGAAAAATTCTCACTTGACTTCTCACCTGCTCGGCCGGCGGCCCCTCAGCCCGTGGGGCCCTCGGTCGGCCCCACACGGCAAACAAAGAGGCCGTCGCTTACGGGCGCCCCCGGGCCCCGCCGCCAGGGGCCCCGCACCCCACAGGAAGGAGCAGGACCGCAGGTGAAGGCGCTACAACAAAGAGAAGAAGAAAAACTTTGGCTTCAGGGAAGCCCCGGTGCCGGCCGGGCCCGGCCCCCACGTGGGGCCCACGTGGACGGCCAGCTGCAGGGCGCGCCGCCGGCCCCCGGCCCGCCCATCCACCTTCCGTGTGCGGTCGGCGGCCGCGCGTGCGGAGGCAAATACGGCCCCAAACGGCGCCCTCCTGCCATAACCTTTTTGTCTCTGCGCGCCCCCCTGTGTGTGTGTGTGTGTTTGCTGAACTTTCCACTTCCGGCCCGACAAGACGAAACACGCAGAGCAGGGCCGTGCCGCTCCGCGCGCAACATCGCTGCTGCAGCTCATTAACATACTGAGGGCGCCTCGTCCCCAGCCGCCGCGCCCAGCAAGGGATGATCTCGCACTGATGTCTCTGTTGGAGTGTCGGAGGGAGCAGGCCCAGGGTCCTATAGTACTATAGAGTACTGTAGAGCACTATATAGGACTCTAGCCCGGGCTGCCGGGGCCGCCGCCGCAGCGCGCTGCATGGCCCCGGGCCGTCCCCGTGGGGCTTAGGGGCCCGACCTTGTGCGGTGCGCCGTGCAATTTGCGACGTGTGCACACACACACACACGGGCGCGCCTGTGTCAAGGGGTGGTCGGCATTTGACCCTCCGGAGACTCATGTGCGCAAACAGTGAGCGAATAGATGCGAGTCGACGAACCCGCACGACGACGGCACGCCCGAAAATCGCGATGATGCGTCCGAAAGAAAGGGAGCCTTGTGTTTTCATTTGCGTTTTTCATATCATCTCGCCTAAATAAGCGCGCGCGGGCAGGGCCGCGGGCACCGTCGTGGTGGTCCTCATGTCCTCCGCAGACGCGCGCGCAGGCCGTCCGCCGCGGGGCCTTGCCGCCGCCGAGGGGCTGAAACGCACTAACTCTCCGCGCAGGAGGACGACAACAACAACGGACAAGTGAAACGAGGCTGTCGCAAGGTTTACACCGAACAGCGGTGTTATTGGAAAGGGTTCACGCGCGCTGTATACCGATAGCGCTGTCGCCGGAACTCCCTCGCGCATGTTGCCACGCGCAAGCCGCCACGGTCTGGGGCGCGCACACAACGTCGATACACACACACACACACACACGCAAGCGCGCCTACGCAGCCACGAGGCGCCCCCTCTTCCTGCCGTCGACAAGCTAATCTCAATCCCACGGTAAATTTCGTGTAATCTCAGGGGAAGTAAGGCGCGCGGCCCGGCGGCCGGGCGGGGCGGGGTCTCCACTACCTCCGCACCGCGTGGCTCGGCGCGTGTACAGGTAAAGGGCCGCGTTGTCGATTATGCAAATTTCCTCTCATAATCATCGGTCCCTCCCCGACCGTCCCCCTTTGATTCCGACGAGTGGGAAATAAAACTCGGCCCACTCGCCGTGACGCCTCACCGGGAGGGAGGTAGGGAGGGGGGACTCCACTCCCATTGTGGCACGTCCACGGGGTCGGGGCGCGGCATTATGCATTGCCCGTCCGGTCGTCGATTTTCGCTAAATAGCAAAAACACTTACCACGTCCTGCCGAACGAGAGCGAGATCGGCCTCGATAGTGCGGGCCTCTTTCTTGTGCTTCACAATGGCGTGGCCGCAATACGCACAGCCCCCTCGTCCTCCGTCTACCCGCCCGTTCTGCGCTTCCCCCCCGGCGCACGGTGGGCCAGAAGACCCTCGAGGCGGACTAAATGCTAGACGCGTTTTGAGCTCAAGAGTCGCTAAATGGGATTCGAACCGAACGTGTGGCCCCGCCAATAGATTGCTCTCCGAACGAGGAATCCATTGGTGGGGTCACACGTTCGATTCGAGTCCCATTTAGCGACTCTGGGAGCTCAAAACCCGTCCGGAACTTTGCCGCCTCAATGGTCTTCTGACCCACTGTGCTGCGTCCCGGAGTCCCGGCCACTTGCTGGGGCGGAAACGGCACACAACACACAGCGTGGCGCGCACAAACGGGGAAAAAACAGCTTTATGCAACGGGCGCACTCAACAATACCGCGGTCTTCGAACAATAACATTATTCAGCGAAGTGCACCACTTTGGACAAAACGAGCGCGGAGGGCAGGCGAGCGGCGCACTTTCGTGAAAAAGTGCCATTTCATCAAATAAGGCAGCCAGGGCACACTCATACGGACAGCAGCACTCTTTTTTTCCCCCTCCCCCCTGCCGGGCGACACATTTTCATTGGAAGGCCGGTATGATTGGATGGCCCGAGCCAGAGGGCTGGTTGCGAACAGTGGCTCCGTCGCTCTGTCTCTCTGGCATTCGAAGGAGGCGCCTGTGAGTGCGCGAGAGACAGAGCGAGCCGGCGGGCAAGCCGAGGGCGGCCAACCGACCAATTAATGGCGGCTTATTGGGACGTGACTCGGGCCCACTTTTGTCCGGCAGTCGTTAGGCCGGCATGTCACGCGGCGCCGCACAGTGGGCCAGAAGACCGTCGAGGCGGACAAAATTCTAGACGCGTTTTGAGCCCTAGAGCCCCTAAATGGGGCTCGAATCGAACGTGTGACTTCACCGATAGATTCCTCAAAACTTGGTGGGGTCACAAGTTTGATTCGAGTCCCATTTGGCGACTCTGAAGCTCAAAATGCGTCTAGAATTTTGGCCGCCTCAAAGGTCTTCTGACCCACTGTGCGGCGCCTCTGTCTCTCTCGCACCCTGGCGCCAGCGAGTGCGACAGGGACGGAGAGAGGCGGCGCCAAGGACGGCCTAAGGCGGCGCAGCCTCTCCGGCCTTTAGAGAAGGCAGGCGCTGCAAGATTGAACCGCGCACCACACTGTCCGCGCTGCACAAACTTTGAAATTGGCCCCTCCATGTTTGGTGTCCGGGCGGTCGCGCCAGGAGGCCCGTCTCAGCTGTCTCCCTTGGCGGGGCGTGGAGGGGTAGGGGGGGGAAGTCTTTGTGTTTGCGGAGCAGAGGCCTGACGGGCAAAAGGAGGGGGAAGGGGGGGGGGGGAGGAAAGCCACCCGACCGGATGTTGTGTGTGCAAGCTCAGAAGCCAGCGGGATGCTGCCGCCGAGACCTCCGGCCCCCGCCACCGCGACCTCCACGGCCTCCACGGCCTCCGCCAGCGCTGACGCGATGACGAGTGAACGTGTGGAGATATTGCGGGGTACAGATGTGCGAGGCGTGCGCAACGCAACACCAACCAGCCCCAGCGGCCTCTACACCCATCGATTAATACATTCGGACATTGTTTGGATACTCACGTTACAGCCCTTTGCATATACATACACAAGTGCGCCGGGGCCGGGGGTGGAGCTGGCTGGCTCCGGTTCCTCCCTTTGCACGGAATGTCAATCCGACGTTACGCATGCGTGTGTGTGTGTGTGTGTGTGTGCGTTCGCGTGTGTGCGTGCAGGCCTTTTTATATCGAGCCGGGCCCGGCGTCATAACGATTCTGGGCCGCCACTGTAAAACCGAACGGAGCGGTGCTGCATTCAAATCGAATCCTCAAGTATCTTTCCTTTCCTGTGCGTGCCTCCATTCATGAGTGAGGGGCCGCCGTGTCCGCGTGGGGAGGGAAACTCAAGATGCTGCTGACGACCCGCTTGCTGAAAGGTCTGCCCACAATGCACTGCGTCTCGCGACAGGACGCAACCTGCTCCCTCTTGCACCAGCTTTGCACACCACACCACAATTATTTCATATTTTATAATTTTTATCGTCAGTGGAACGGCTTATTAAACGATTAAGAAACAACTTACCTTTACGTACTAACCTTTTACATACTTACCTTTTACATACTTACCTTTTACATACTTACCTTTTACATACTTACATTTTACATACTTACCTTTTACATACTTACATTTTACATACTTACCTTTTACATACTTACCTTTACACACTTACATTTTACATACTTACCTTTTACATACTTACATTTTACATACTTACCTTTTACATACGTACCTTTACACACTTACATTTTACATACTTACCTTTTACATACTTACCTTTCCAGCCAAAAAAGAGGAAGCCGTATCCGCAGAAAACCATGAGTTCGTTTGACACGATTCGGCAGAGACGAGGCCTCGACGGACAGCTGTCTCAATGACCGGGCTGTTCACTGAGGTGCAAGGATAAGCCGTCCACCAGCTGATGGTTGTGTAAGGGGTGCCGGCTGTCGCGCGAACACACACACGCGCACACACTCACACACACACGAGCTCTTTTTCCTGTCATCTTGTCGCGTCACCGGTCCTGTGTTTTCCGACGTACCCCTGCGCTCAGCAAGGCCTGTTATTTACGCACTAATATTTACACACACACACACACACACATACACACACACACAGCGACAAACGCACACGGGGGTAGCTGCAGCCGACTGCAAGCACACGCACGCAGCTGCCTTGGCGGAATGCAATGGTTGGGGAAGAGGCAGTGCGTCGGGTCGTTTCTTGTTCGGATCTGTAAAATACGTTATTTGAGTTTCTTCGCAATCCTGCTCGTTTATTTGGTGAACCCGATACAGTGCATATCTCTCGTACCGGAAAAAAGCTGTTGAGCACCAGCGTCGATACTGTACATGGTGTACACATACATACATATCGATGAGAACTCACACACCTTACCCGAGTGCTAGTAGTGGCTACCTCCGAGCCGCGCCAGGGGAGAGAGTAAATTTATTTCAATGGATACGTCAAACAACGGCACTTCTTCTCGGCAACTCAACAATATTTCGCCTTTTTTTGTTGTTGTTTCGCGCAACGGAGCCGAACAACCCGCATCCCACCGGGCTGGCCTGCCGCACGCCCGCAGTCCTTATTGTTCGCTCGCTGAAAACGAGAAAGAAAAAAAAACAAACAGCGATTCCGTTCCTTGTTTCACGCAACGCAGCCAGGAATATCGGCCCACGAAAGCACTCTCTCCGGCTCATTGTGAATGTATTCATCGGATCGCTCAAAGAAGAGCGACACAGAGTGGGCGGAGGCGGTCAAAATTCCAGACGCGTTTTGAGCTCCAGAGTCGGTAAATGGGATTCGAACCAAACGTGTGACCCAACCGACGGATTTCTCATGAGAGCAATCCATTGGTGGGGTCATACGTTCGGTTCGAGACCCATTCAACCCGTCAACCCGTCAAGAATTTTGTGGCAGCCTGCGGGTCGCGTCACCCAATTCCCAAATGGCGCGTCGGCACAAACAAATCGGTAGTACTGGAGGGCCGCTCGTAGTGGCAAGGTGACTAGGTGACCGAGGCGAGCCCTTTGTGCGACCGTGCCGTCATTGCGGCGCCCTGATAGTGCGAATCAAAGGGGCACGGCTTTCAGAGGAATGAGAAGGGCGACGGTACGCGACGGTGCACGGGGCTCGGCGAAGGCGGGGTCGCCGTCGTCCTCTCCGCCGCACAGTGGGCCAGCAGGCGGCCAAAACTCTCGAGGCGTTTCGAGCTCCAGAGTCGCTAAACAGGACTCGAACCGAACGTGTGACCCCGCCAATCGAATGCCCTCCGAACGAGGGATCCATCAGTGGGGTCACACGTTCGGTTCCAGTCCTGCTTCGCGACTCTACAGCTTCCGGTCTCCTGGCGCACTGTGCGTCGTCGTCGCCGTGCGCGCGCGGAACGGCGGGGCGCGCCGGGAAAAAAAAGGTGCAAACGATTTCATCCCCCAAGCTGGCGCGCGCAAATCGATCCCGACCGGATATTCCCTTGGCCGACGCTGACGTCGACGACTTCCCTATCGGGCCGGAGGCATCGCCGACAGCAATAACTGCAGCAGCGCGCGAACACACACACACACACTGAGAGAGAGAGAGAGAGAGAGAGAGAGAGAGAGAGAGAGAGAGAGAGAGAGTCGTTTCCAAGTCCTTGCCAGTCGTTGCCACCGAATTGAATCGCGAGCCGTGTACGTAAACGGAAAGGCGCTTGCCACTCGCGCCTGGCGCGCCTTGCTGCCGGTCCGCCGCCGAGGCGCGCGACCCGCTTTTCCGATTGATGAGCGAGGCGCCCGACGCGCTCCACGTCCTCATCAGCCGCCTCCCTAACGAGGTGTCCGCGCGTCCGCGCAAACGGGCATAGTTTCCAAACTCGTGCCAAAGCTGCGCGCGAGCAGAGCGCACACCCACCGCGCGCGGGCGCAAGTTCAAGGGGCTCCTGGCGCAGGCGGCCGAAACTCTAGACGCGTTTCGAGCGCCAGAGTCGGTAAACAGGACTCGAACCGAACGTGTGACCCCACCAATGGATTCCTCGTGCGGAGAGCGATCCATTGGTGGGGTCACACGTTCGTAAGCGACTCTGGAGTTCAAAACACGTCCGGGATTTGGACCCCGTCTATCCGTCTTCTGTTCCACTGTGCGACGACGGCAGCACGGCTGCAAAGGTGTCGGAAAAAGCGGCCATACGAACCATTGGCTCGCCTCGGCCGCCGCGGCGTTCCCGGCGGCGGTGCACCCCGCGGCCGCAACCGCGGGCTGACCGGTGGAAGGAGGAGGGGTGGCTGAGTGTCCTCCCCCCCCCCCCTAGCCACCCCTCCAATACCCTGTTCCGTCCCTGCCTGCGGGCTGGCGGCGGTGATGACGCCCAAAACTTTGTCCTGAGCCGTGGGCGAGTCTCAGACCCCGACCGCCAGCCCCGCCGAGACGAGCCGAGCGCACGGCCGCGGTGCTGGGCCCGGCCGGGCCACGCGGAGCCGAGCCGGCGGCAGGGCGCGGCAGCGGTCGCGAGCCGTCGCAAGTCAGCAGCTGGTGTGGCCTGCAACCCCCGCCTGCTTGCCCCCACACAGTGAGCGGCGCAGGCACACGAGTTTTGAGCTCCAGAGTCCCTGAATGGGACTTGAAATAAACGTGTGCGTAGAACAATCCATGGGTCGGGTGACACGTTCGGTTTGAGTCCCATTTAGCGACTCCGGAGCTCGAAACGCGTCTAGAGTTTTGGTCCCCCGCGCCGGTCTTCTGGCCCACTATGCGCCGCTCCAGCGGACCACTGTCCTCTGCCCAAGCCTCTGCCATTTACCCCCTCGCGTCGCAGAACGCCGCGGAACGTGTCAGCGCGTCAGGAGGAAACGGACGGAGCCTGTCGGGAAGCGAGCTCGCGCTGCCAATAGCACGGCCGGCCGCCCCGAACGGCCCGTCCCAAACACGCGGCACACCGGGCGCCTACTGCCCTGCGGCGCTCGGCGGCAGCGCGCTCCTTTTTGCACGCGCCCAGGTGCAAAGGCGGGCCGCCCCGCCACGCCCTGCCACGCCCCGCCCGCCTCCATACCGGGACATCAAAGGCCAAGGAACACAATTAGTCATCCGCTCCCACTCTCCTGCCTGGTGTCGGCCCTTTCCGTAAAAGTGTGTGTGTGTGAACGGAAGCGCCTCACAGCACCCTCTCCACCTGTCTCCCTCACCACCACCACGCGACGCCGGGGCGGGCCCAACCAACACCCACGAAGGCCCCACCGTTAACGATCTCGGACCGTACCAACGTAAAAAGTTAAACCTTTTTTTTTTTTTTTTTTTTGAAGAAGAAGAAGAAGAAGATGAGCCAGCTGTGTGGCCAGGCACCGGATCTAACGCGTCCTGCGGCGGAAGGTGATGTCTTCAGCACACAGCTTACCTGCAGGCGGGTCGGCCGGCGCGAAATAAATAACGTAGCATGGATCATTGAAGCGCTGCTGCGCCGAGCCGAGCCGAGCCGAGCCGACTACGGGGGACGGCGATCTGTCAACAGTTCTTCGGCCTCCCTGTGCCATGCCAAGTGTCGGCAGCATTGTGACGCAGCCGCATCCGGGGGGGACGGAGTTTGGACACTGGCTGGGGGGGCGTCGCAGAGAGAGAGAGAGAGAGAGAGAGAGAGAGAGAGAGAGAGAGAGAGAGAGAGAGAGAGAGAGAGAGAGAGAGAGAGAGAGATTAGACGAAGGCTCTGTTCGGAATCGGCCTGCAGTTCGCAAAGAAGGGGGTGCGCTGATTGGCGCACCAGCACGGGAGCTTGGCGCGCTGCACTCGCCGCGCGGCCACAGGCAGGGCTCAATCAGGTCTCTCTCTCTCTCTCTCTCTCTCGCACTCCGGGGGCCGCCCGTCGAGGTGCGAGAGAGAGAGCGACCGCGCCTCCACGGCAGTTAATCCCGCCAGATTGGCGCTGCGCCGGATTTACGGCCGCCGCACTATTTGCCGTCTTTTCCGTCAAACGCTGCAAGAAATAATTAGTATTCACCCCTCTCGCTGGGGCGGGGCGAGGCGGGGCGGGGCGAGGCGAGGCGAGGCGGGGCGGTGCTGACCGCGCAGCGCTTTGCCCGCTTTGCTGATGAATTCCGCTGGAATCCCATCGGACGGGGGGATAATCCAATTCATCCACTACCGGCCCACTGTGCGGGCCACCGCCAGGCCAGCCTATTTTGCGAGGTAATTGTGGACCGCCTGTTCGACTTGTGCAACTTGTCGACGCGCGCCGGTCGGTCGGCGGACTGCCGGCAAGCCGGGGTAAGCGACAGGCCAATTATGTGGCGGCCGAGGCCTCCGTCGCACAGTGGGCCAGGAGCAGGCGGACAAAGGCGCGTTTTGAGCTCCGGAGTCGGTAAACAGGACTCGTACCGTCACCCCACAATTTAGCGACTCTGCAGCTCAAAACCCGTCCGGGATTTTGGCCGCCTCCACTCGTCGTCGTCTGGCCCACTGTGCGTGTCGAGGCCCGGAGGACCGCGTCGTGGGCAGTGCGACGCCGTGCCTGACTGGCGACGGCCGCGCGGCGCGCGCCCTGGCGGTCGTGCGGCCATTTCAAACGCAGCTTGGTATGCAGAGGCTGTGTACACCCCCCGACAGTTGTTGCGTAAGTTCCAGCGGCCGAGGCCCGGCGGTGGCGGAGGCTGACACTACTTAGCTGTACGTGCGGGGGGCGGCGGGGATCCGCACCCCTCCTGCCTCCGATTTCGGCCGCCAGACGGCGCTGGCAGCAGCGCTAGGTGGGGCGTCACGTCTTTGACCGATCCAAAGTCGGAGCCAGCCGGACTTGGGCAAGAGCGGAGGACCGAAGGACCAAGGAGCCCCAGCCCCTGAAACCACAACGCGACTGCGGGCAGGGTGGCGGAGCGGGGCGGGGGCGGGGCGGGGCGGGCGGGGCCGCGGCTGTGCCTACCAACTTGGCGAGAGCAACTTGCGTGACGTGGGGCCGCGGCACCGGAAAAGGCCCGGCCGCCTCCATCAACGCCGCTGCACACGCCGCCGACCCGTCGATGGAGGAAAAGTCGGTGCTGCAGAGACGCTGGCTGGCCAAACGGCCGGCCACAGTGGGCCGACTGCGTCGACTGGCCGACAGGCCGGCCCAAGTTTTCAACTAAAGGGATGAAGGGTGGCGGGGCGGGAGGCCTCCGTCACGTTTTGCACCAGGAGGCCTTTTGGGATGCGGGCAGAGGGCAGCACCACTGGGCCGCAGATTCCGCGCGTTCAGGACAAGAGCGAGGGGTGCGGTATGCAAAGGGGCCGCAATGGGAGTGAAGACCAACTCCAACTGCTGCAACGTTTATCGGAGTGTAGTACCGTACGACTCGTTGCAGGCGGGCCTCATCGCGACGAGGCATGGCGACGCGGCTGAATCAATAGGGCCAATCAAGAGGGTTGGAAAAAATATCAGGTCGCGGGTAAAATCCTGGACGGCTTCTGAGCTCCTTCCAGAGTCCGCTAGATGGGTACTCAAACCAAACGTGTGACCCCAACAATGGATTGCTCTCCGCACGAGGAATCCATTGGCGGGGTCACACGTTCGGTTTGAGTCCTGTTTAGCGACTCTGGAGCTCAAAACGCGTCTACTAGAGTTTCGGCCGGCGCGCCGGTGTGCTGGCCCACTGTGGGGCCGCGCAACAAGCAGTGGGCGCGGCGCGCACGCAACCCTTACTGTGTAGTCTGCAAACAGCAGGTGCGTCCCGCAGTGCCAAGCACCAAATTAAACGGCGGTGTCCGGCCCGCCACTGGACACGGCCGGAGCCAAATTGCACCGCCCAAAACTTTTCCTCCAGGCTGGGATGGAGAGCGGGCCGCAGCAGCAGTGATTATTTCTGGAGGATTTCAAGCAAAAGGGCCGAGGGGGGGGGAACTCGGCGAGAAAGTAACGACAGGAACATGGAGCTCTACAGGGAAAAAAGTGTGTTTACGCGTGGAAAGTCACGACAAGCAAAAAAAAAAAGGAAATGCGTCAAACCGCGCCCTCTATTGCCCCTCCCTTTCTCTCTCTCCCTCTCTCTTTCATTCATCCCTCTCTCGCTTGCTCTGCATCGAGACATCGATTGTAAAAGCAGAACGCAGCGGAGCCTGAATGAGGAGGTGAAGTGGAAATGGAGAGAGGAGGGAAGCGGCGGCGTCGCGCGTCGAGCGCACAATTCCGCTGCGAGCAATCCAATTCTGAACAATTACGTGCTAATTACAATAAAGTTACATTAGGGCGTCCGGCTCGCTCAGCACCTCGCACAAGCGAGCGGAGCACGGCGAGACTCGCGGGCACGCGCACACGCGAACACACACACACACACACACACACACACACACACACACACACACACACGAAAGCAGTCGTCGTCACGCGCGCAGCCGAATGGGCGGCGTGCGTGCTTGCGCCGCGGCAAGTGCGAGAAAGGGCCGACAGAGCGCGCTGCTGGCGTCGCCAAATGTAAAGTGCGCACCACGCACTGCTTTACGGGTCCCACAGCGCGCGAGCAGGGCGCGGCAGCTCGACTGCCTTCAAAGTAATCCTTGTCAGAAAGTGTACGACGACGGCGGCGGCACCGGGTCGCGCAGCCAGGCGCACAGTGGGCCGGAGGAACGTTGGAGCAGACAAAATCCCGTACGGGTTTTCGAGCTCCAGAGTCGCTAAATGGGACTCGAGCCGAACGTGTGACCTCACCAATGGTTTGCTCTCCGAACGCGGAATCAATTGGTGGAGTCACACTTTCGATTCGAGTCCCATTTAGCGACTCTGGAGCTCAAAGCGCGTCTACACTTTCCGCTGCCTGCACCGGTCTTCTAGCCCACTGTGCTCCCTCCCGCCCGGCCAGCGGCTTAGCCAGCCAGCCTGCAGTGGAGCCAATAATTTGTTTCTTTCCTTTCCGATAGTTTTTGGGCTGTGAGCATGGCAGTTTCCAGGCGATGGCTCGCTTCACACTCCGTTCTGCTGCGCGCCGCCTCTTGCTCTGCAAAGGGACGGGGAGGGAAAAAAAAACCCTCCAAGGAGTGCGGGCGAGGCCGTTAGGCAGTGCTTAAATCGTAATCAATCACCGCGTGGCGTGTGCGCACGCAACAGTGCGTCGCCGTGTCCCCGGCCAAAAACCCCAAGCCAGCGCCGCTAATCCAAATATGAAGCGGGGCGGCGGCGGCAGCGACGCGAGCGAAGCACGCCGGAATGAGATTGGTGGCGGCACAAGACGCGACAAGACGCGAACCCGGCCGCGACAGTGTATAACGGCACCGCACAGTGGGCCAGAAGATCGGCGCAAGCGGCCGAAATTATACACGCGTTTTGAGCTCCTGAGTCGCTAAATGGAACTCGAACCCAAGGTGCGACCTTACCAATGGATTGCTCTCCGAACGAGTAATCCACTGGTTGGGGCACACTTTCGGTGTGAGTCCTGTTAAGCGACTCTGGAGCTCAAAACGCGTCTAGAGTTTTGGCCGCGTGCGCCGCTCTTCTGGCCCACTGTACACCGCACGGCTCAAGGCCGGGCTGAGTCGGAGTCGCGGGAACATGGCTCAACGTCAAAGTTCCAAAAAGCTCGAAAAAAATGTAAAAACAATGTGCATTATTTGAAATAGATTAAGAAAAAAATAATTAAAAATCCAAGCAAAATTTGTGATTCAAAACTTACAAGCACGATAAATTATCGTGCACATACGAAAAAAAAATCAAATTTTTCGGCTTTGGCAAGGGTGCAATTCTCCGCAACCTCTCACGGAGCGGCTTCACGCCACGAGGGACCGCTCTTACTTCGTCCTGTCCGTCGAGAGGTCCGAGCAGGCGGGCTGGAAATCGGATTGGACCCCAGCGCCGGCCCCGGTCTGTGCTAAGTACTCTCGGCCCGCACCCCACCCGTATCGGCCGATCATGCCCGGACATCGTCCATCGAAATGGCTCTCCCTTGTTGCGGAGGTGCAACTCACGAGATTTCCACAGATCCAATAAGTAACCTTTAAAAAAAAAAAAAGCGAGCGCGCTTCCTGCTTGTTGTCATCCACTTTACACTTCAAGTGCTTTCCTGCCTGCATTGGCTGCCCGCACTGTCCAATCCAAACCGGAGTGCTGCTTCTTTTTCACCCCACTCCTCCTTATTTGTTTCATTTTCTACTCTTTTTTTTTTCTGGAGTTATTGCTGTCATTTTTCCAGAGCATCTGCTGCCCACCGAAAAGCATTGCGGAGATATAAATCGACATGCGTATACGCTCATTGTGTGCGGCTGACACTCGAATTGAAGTCTGCTCGCGATAAAGGCATCAGGGGCGGGGGTCACGTTTGGACAACTGCAGAAACCACCATAATATTCGTGTTCCCTAATATTAAAAAAGCATCGTCTTGTGTGTTAAGTTAAAAAAAATACTGTGTCTGTTTTGATGGGGAAGGTCGTATCATCTGCTAAAAATTAACTTTTGTAGGTGCACTTTCAACAGGCAGTAACAACTTGGCAAACAAATTCAAATGTTCCTGCCTTGGACCTACGTTGACCAGCTCTTTTTTTTTTTTTTTTTTTTTTTTTTTGTGCAAGAATATAAACTCGCGGGGATACTTACTTGCGCATCCGTTCCGCGCGGCCTTGACTGCAGTGAATTCCAGCGCCAGCTCTCCAGGGCCCAGAGTCCAGGGCCCGGAGTCCAGGGCGTGCCGAGTGGACGCCGGGTGATAATTCTTTGTGAGTCATTCGGTCGTTGGGCGAATGGAGAAACGCCTCCATGGGGTGCTCTCTCTCTCTCTCTCTCTCTCTCTCTCTCTCTCTCTCTCTCTCTCTCTCTCTCTCTCTCTCCCTCTCCCTCCGTAACCCCTTTCGCGTGTTCTCTGTTCACTTCCACTTCCATAATTCTGTATTTATTTCTTACATACCGAAGAGTCCCCGGGGTGGATTTCGGCTGGAGTTCACCGCACAACGCAGAGTCTCCCCGAGCCAGCCCTGCTGGAAAGAGAGTGAGCGCGTGTGTGTGCTGCGTAGGTGCCCTGTGCTCTATGTGTGGGTGTTCGCGGAAATGGATATTTATCGGTATCGTGAGCTCCGGGCTTTCAGGCCACAGCACGATTTTTAGGTTAGCAACTTTCAATGATCGAGCTGCACTTTTTTTAAATCACCATCCTGGCGATCAGAATGAAAATATGAGAGACGGTTACGACCAGATTGTACTCAACCCCCCCCCCCCACACTCACATACAAGGCACCAAAGAGCAAAGCATTGCCGTTAAGTCTCCAAACTGCAAGATTTAATGTGTTCAGCGATTAGTTGTAAGTGAAGCCAATAGTTTATTCCCTGACCGTGTTTCGTTAACTAGCTGACGAATTGTCGTCTTCAGACCAATGCGGAGCCAGGAAGGCTCGCGGGGGCGGCGGCGGCGGGGGCGGCGGCGGCGGGGGCGGCGGCGGCGTGCTGAGCCTCCCTGCCAATTTGGAGGCCAGGAATGAGGGCGCCTCGCACCAATGGTTTAGAAAACGAGGTGTCCGTGCGCGGCCTGCAGCCGAGCCTCGCGCACGCGTCTGTGTGAGTGTGTGTGTGTATGTGTAAGTGTGTGTGTGTGATGGTGCTCGAGGTTGTATCACGACGAGGGTGGCGTTTCCATGCGCTTCTACGAAACCTTCGCTGTTTTTTGGAGGTTTAAAAAAACAGGTGGCCTCTGCAAAAGTTACTTTCAGTCTCAGTTTTTGGAAAAAGAAAAAAACCAAACGGGAAATCGCGACCGATGCGCGCGTCGCGTTATATACCTGCAGCGCAGCACGCCTTCCCCGAGCGCCCCGATCCACCCTCCCTCTCCCCAGGGCCAAATCAGGGCCGCATTTTTCGCTCCGCTGGGCGGTGGCGCGGCGCGGTGCGGTGCCCGGGCTGAGGGTGAAACTTTTGAACGATACCAGCTGCCCGATTTCGTGTTGCTTAACTTTCATGGCAGAACAATTCGCACAGGGCGCGGCGGCCCAGTGGCGGGGAAGGCGGCGATTGTAAGTCAATTCACCCGCAGTGGTAGTGCAGCGCGCTCCGCGCAGTGCCATTCAAACTCGCGCCACTTTTTGCTCGAGGAAAATATCGGTTTTGTTTCCAGAGCTGCACTGCTGGGCCGTTTCAGGGAAGAAAAAAAAAGATGATTATTGGCCGGCGGTTAATGAGCTCGCTGGGCCAGCGATTCTTTTTTCGTCCTGCCGCCATAAAAAAAAAGAGAAGGCCGAATCCAGCAGCAGACGCGGGCATTTCAAATGCCGACTGCGTCCCGGCGCATCACGGCAGCCCCTCCCTGGAGCGCAATGCACAGCAGCCACAAGACCGGCGCAGGCGGACACATTCTAGACGCGCTTTGAGCTCCAGAGTCGCTAAATGGGACTTGAGTCAAATGTGTGGCACCACCGACGGATTCCTTGTATGGAGAGCAGTCCACTGGTGGGGTAACACGTTCGGTTCGAGTCCTGTTTAGTGACTCTGGGGCTCAAAACGCGTCTTAGAGTTTTGGCCGCCTGCGCCGCGGTCTTATTGCCGCCCTCTGTGCACAGCGCGGGGCAAGAACATTCCCGCGTTCGAACATCACTATCTCGCAGAGAAAGAAGACGCCGCGAAATGGAAAAGAAGTAATGCATCGCTTCGGTTCCTCTCTCGCTTCCACCGCCGCACCTTCATCGCTCTGCATCTCTCTCTCTCTTTTTCTCTCTCACACACAGATGCGCAATAATGGGGATATTTGTTGTATTGTATGTCGGCCGCACTCGCCGCGGATATCAGGAAGATCGCATTTGTTAACGCCAGCAGCATCTTGCGTGCCACCCCTTGCGTGGTGTCTGTGCGTATGTAGGTGTGCATATGTGTTTGTGTTTGGGTATGTGTGTGTGTTGCCCCCTTCGCCTGCCTCTTTGTCCTCCGCCTTTCCCTTTCTCCCTCTTACCTGCCATCCGATTTTTTCACACAGAGAGAGAGAGAGAGAGAGAGAGAGAGAGAGAGAGAGAGAGAGAGAGAGAGAGAGAGAGAGAGAGAGAGAGGGGGGGGGTCTGCTGCGACCCCGAGTGACAGATCATGCCGCGAGACATGATAACGAGTTGCACTACGCACCCCGTCACGCTCCGTCACACTCCGCGACACTGCGTCACGAGCGCGCAACGAGTGACAAATCATTTGCGTCACTTTGGGATGTGACAGGGAAAAAAAAGAACAAATTTCACTCAGGCTCTCTCTCTCTCTCTCGACGGCATGCACGCACCGTGGACCCTAAACACAGAAAGAAGCAGTTTCTGAGACATGCATCTATTTTTCCAGCGAACTGCCGTGCTAGTCGTGGCAACGGAGTTGCACTCGTTCTCATATCATCTTTCCCGTTTTGCTTTGCCGAGCATGTGTGTGTGGAGGCGGGACAGGGGTGACATCGCTCGTGCACGAGCGATAGAAAAGCATGGGCGGCGCATTCTAAAACAGTGACCCACTTACAGCCGGTGGTGACGCCAGCGGCAGGGCATTGTTTTGTAAGTAGACTGCAGTATCGATTGCACATGTCAGTACGTAACGGACGACACTACCCCGCTCCCACCCCAGTCGCACAGAGACCGGCGCAGGAAGCCAACACTTCACACTTCACCAATGGATTGCTCCCTGAACGAGGAAGCCCTTCATGGTGCCACACGTTCGGTTCGGGTTCCATTTAGCGACTCTGGAGCTCGAAACGCGTCGGCGACATTTGCTCCCGGTCCTCTGTCCCACTGTGCGTCGCCACGTGGAGGGGGCCGACCCCACGCAAACCGTCGCCGCCGATCGTGTCCGCGCTTCTGATGAGACGCTCCTGGAAAATGGACTGAAGGCCGACAGCATAATTGATATACATACCAAGTTGGTGTTGTTGCAGCCGCCGCTGTTGACTCGAGCTCTCGCCCCGCGGTGTAACGAACGGCGGAAGCCATTTGAACCCGAATCGCGAAATAAATATAATATTTTATGCAGGAGGAAGGAGCAGCGCGGCGCTGCCTCGCAGCTTCAAAGCGTAATTACCAACGGCTCCGATTATCATATTATTCATATCGCGCTGTATTTTCCGTGAGGCGGACAAGAAAAAAATCTCTCTGCGGCTGTCGGGGCGGTGGTGGCCTCGCCGAGCCGTGAGGGCTGGAAAGGGCTGGGGCGCGCTGCAAAGGGCTGCACGGGCTGGACGGACTGGAGAGGAGGGATGTTGATGATTTATGCAAGCGTGGTGCGGCCCGGGCGGGCAACGCCGCGGTGCGATTCGTCCAACTGCACGTCCCGAGCCATCCATCGCTCTGCGGGCGGCGAGCGTGACGCGCGGTCCGCGGTCAGCTGGCTGTGCTGCGCCACGCGCCTTCCATCGCCTTATCGTCACTACACAGTGGCGCCAGCACCCCCTGGGAACGTACCGATGTCGCAAACCACTTCCGAACTAAACAGGACTTGTGCATATGCACCCCCGCTGTGTGTGTGAGTGTGTGGTCGTCATGGGGCTCCGGACCCACTTCCCTTCTGCTGTGCCCTGCCGACAGTCACTCCCACGGCCCCGGGCCCCACAGCAGCACGCCTGGCGGGCATTGCCTAGCATCGCCTGGCATTGGCCACCCCAGTCCGGAGGCGGCGACAGCGTCCAGGGGCCCATCTCCCGCAAACCGCATCACGAAGCCACAATGCAGGCCGTCCGCCACCGCCGCCGCCCCCGCCGCCGCCCCCGCCGCCGCCCCCGCCGCGGGCGGCCCACTGTGCTGCCCCGCCGCAGCCACACATCGGCCGCCCCGGACGCAATGTCGTCTTGAGCAGGCCGTGATTCCATTAGTTAATGCCCAGAGTGCCCAGAGGCCTGGGAGCCCGGCCCGGCCCCGGCCGAGACCCCCGCCAGGCAGAGCGACTCAAGCGCGCCGGACGGCGGCGGCAGTTGGGGTCTTGTTGGACAAGCAGCACGGGTCGAGCGCCACGCGGCCTGGACTAAGCCGAGGACGGAGGACTACACAGCCGTCACTGTTTTAGTCATTAGGGAATGCTGGGGCGTGCAATAAAATCAGGGCGCCCCGCCCTGCCCCGCCCTGTCCCGCCCCAGCCCGCCTCGCCAGCAGAGACGCCTGGCCGCCCTTCCCTGCGTACAAAGGTAATTGAGCGATTTCCGTGAGGGAGGGAGGGCGTTAAGAAGTCCGGGAAACGCGTTCCCGGAGGAGGTCCCGGAGGAATGCAGAGCGAAAGCACATTTTGCGCGCGCAGATTAGGAACAGGAGAGCGGAGCGCAAGGCAGGCCGCCTGCAGCGTAGGCCCGGCCGCAACACGGGGCTGCCGCGCGGGCTGGCCCGCCCCGCCGGCGTCGTGGCCGACCAACTGCTCGCGCCGAGTCCCCAGAGTCGCTAAATGGGACTCGAACCGAACGTGTGACCCCACCAATTATTTGCTCTCCGAACGAGGAATTCATTGGCGGTGTCACACGTTCAGCGAGTCTAGAGCTCAAAACGCGTCCTGGATTTTGGCCGACTAATGGTCTTCTGGTCCACTGTGCGGCGGCCCCGTTGACCGCGCAGCGCCACCCGCCAGCGAGTCGGTGCATAGCGAACTGTCGGACGACAAAAGGAGACAAATAATTGCGCACGTCTTTGAGTCGTCAGGGGTAGATTCCTCCCAAACGCCCCGGCCGGGCACGTGGCCGCCTGCACCGTGCTTGCCGTTCCCGCGCTGTCTCCCCGACAAGGACGAATCATGGAACTCTTGGACGTAATGGGAACACGGGATCGACAGGGGAGGGGAGGCTATCGGCACACGCCCCGCGAAACCGTTTACAAAGTGAGCAAAGTTGGGATGGGTCGAGCCTCGGCCCGACCCTGCTCCGCGCGCTGCTCTGGACTTGGCGTTGCGTTTACGACGCCAAAGCCAAATCCCTGCTGGAGCCCTGGAGGCCCTGGAGGGCCTGGAAAGAGGGAGGGGGGGGGGGCGAGGGGTGCATGGCCGGGCTCCCTTTAGCAAAAGTAATTCCAGTCGCCCTTAGTTCTTCTCGCGCCACTCGGGCCGATTCCGAACGGTGGTTTCGTCGCTCTGTCTCTCTCGCACTCATCGGGTGGTGGGCGGGACAGAGACAGAGCGACGAGACGCCTTCTTCCGGAAGCACGGCTCAAATTGGCTGCAGACAAAAGAGTTGGGCTCGACTTTGATTCACTCAGTCGGTAATTTGGGGCTGTGCACGCCCCCGCCTTGGCTTGCTTTGGCTGCCGCTGGGCGGCATGGCATGGCGGGGCGGGGCGGGGCAGGGGCCTTATCCAGAGATCGACGGCAACAAGTAGCGCACACGAGGCCGCCAGGTGCGCTGCATTTTGCAGGTGCAAACTTTGCGCTCCGATATGAAGCGCGATAGCGGCACGGCCATTGACTCGCCGGCCTCGAGGCGTTAGCCGGTACACCCATCAATTTTTCAGAAAGTGCATCAAAGTCCCACTGTACAACACGTGGAGCCATTGATACGAGCATAGTCTTTTAGAAACATTGATAGTTGTGGCGCATTGAAAACTGCATGCGCGGCCCGCGTCTTTCTGTCGCGCTGCTGTTCGATCACCTCCCCCGCGGTACCGCGCGCAATGACTATGCATTGGCTCTGGTGCACTCCGGACAAGCGAGTCTGGTAAATAACTGACGGCGGGGAATGGAACCCGCGACACTGCCCGCCGGTCCGCAATCCGTATTTAATGGCTGGAGATCCATCTGCGATTCGAAACAGGACAGTGGGTCGCGATCGACCTCCCTGCGGGGCTAACAAGCGGGCCGAAGCGTGGCGCCACACACTCAGAAAATCTTACTGCGATCTACATTTGTCAAGGGTACGAACCGTTTCCTGGATTCCGCTGTAGACAAAAAGGTAAAAGTTTACAAAAAAAAAAAAAAAAAAAAAGTTTATAATATGTTTACGAAAAGTGTCTTTATATCATAGAGGAATGGAGTCAATTTTCCTCCGTAAGACACTTTGGGAGCAAGCTAGCTCCGGACGCTGCTGCTTCTGTCTCTCTCGCACCTCTACGGAGCGCTCTGCGAGGGCGAGACAGAGCGACCAAAGCGGCGCCATTCGGTATCAGCCCGCTGTTAGCCTCGCCCATCGCCGAGAAATCTGCGCGAGCGCGCGGAACTTGCTAAAAGGCTTCATTTATCTCGAATGTTTACAAGCAACCGCACGCCGGGACCCGCTTACGCAGCACTAAGCTTCAGCGGGGGCTGTTCTCTTTGAGAAGCGCTCTATCTCTCTTTCTCTCCGCACCGCCCGCTCGGCTCCTTTGACGGCCAGGGCAGACATAATATAGCCCCTTGTGAGAGCTTCGACGCGCCGATCAAAAGTCTGGCCCGCGCGATTCAATCACAGGGCGGTACAAACTGCAAAATAAATTGCGAAAATCACAGCCCTGTTTTTGTTTTGGTCTGTACCCCTTCTCCAGATCCCCGCCGGCGGCCCACAGTGGGCCAGAAAACAGGTGGAGGCGGCCAAAATCCTGGACGCAGCTAGAGTTTCGGCCACCTGCGCCGGTCTTCGGGCCCACTGTGCGGCCTAGATGAGCAGGACAAGTGGGGAAGGGGGAGTGGGAAGAGACGGGAGGGCTTCATTTAAAATGCGCAATACTTACGGCGTCTGCTCTCCACGCGAAACAGTATAAATAGATCGGGAGTGGCTGCGCCATGGCTCGGCCTTTCTCCTCCCTCCATGCCTCTCTATCCTTCTCTATCTCTTTACGAATGAGATATCGGGCTCCCCGCGGCAGTAAGCTGAACAAGCGGCGCAAAGGAGAGGGGGGCGAGTAAGAGAGAGAGAGAGAGAGAGAGAGAGAGAGAGAGAGAGAGAGAGAGAGAGAGAGAGAGAGAGAGAGAGAGAGAGAGAGAGAGAGAGAGAGAGAGAGAGAGAAAAAAGAGAGAGAGAGAGAGAGAGAGCGAGAGAGGGGGAGAGCGCACAATGAAAAGGAAACAAACAGGGACAGGACAGGTCGAGAGGCCTCATCGAGAGGAAGTGAATTTTAGGGACAAGGTCATTACGGGGCGTCTCGGCAGCCTCGGCTCCGAATTCAATTTCAGAAACAACTCGCCGCCAGCAGGGCGGGGCGGGGCGGGGCGGGGTGGGGCGGGGCAGTGTTACCGTCTGCTGACCACGCAGCGCCACCACGACCACGCCAGACGACAAACCGACGCAATGAGAAATTTTCCAAATTCTCGGCGCGCGCGCGGTCCTGTTCGAATATGCAAGTCCCTGGAATACTTTGGCTGCCCCGGCACCGGCGGCACACTCAGACGGCGCCTCCGGCTCTGAACAGGGAACCACCCCTTCCAGGAGCACAATGGACCCGTTCCAAGATGCACTTGTCTAATCTGCACTGAAAAAAAAAAAAAAAATTAAAAATTCGAAATGGAACGAAACTACTTCCGGTGAAACGTGAGCAAATTTATTGGGCAGGCCCCCAGCGCGGGCGAGCCGGCATCCGGGCCTTTGAGGCACGGCCGCGTCGCCGCTCAACTGCGGGGAGCAAAAATTGCCGTGATTTGCATCCTCCCCCTCCGTTTGTTTCTGCCGGCCTTTCCCCAATATTTACTGGAACCGCGAAAGGAGCATCGGCAGCGCCCCTGCCCTGCCCCGCCTCTCTCTCTCTCTCTCTCTCTCTCTCTCTCTCTCTCTCTCTCTCTCTCTCTCTCTCTCTCTCTCTCTCTCTCTCCAGAACGCTCCATGCGAGAGAGGCAGAGCGACGAAAAGCACAGCCGGGGTTCCGTTGTATTCCACACACTCAGCATTATGCAAGTTTGGTTTCGGCGATCGCCTCCGGGACACTAGACAAAATCTCCTGTCTCGGGGCGCAACGGGGACCAACGGGGACCAACGGGGACCTCTGGCTCCGCCTTCGGGGGGCCTTCGGGGCCTGCAGGGTCTCCTGCGGCTGGAGTGGCAGGGCCCTCCAATGAGTCTACTGGCGAGTACCTCAGCGAACTGAATAGCGAAAGGTCTCTCTCTCTCTCCCTCCGAACCAACGTCCTTAATTGGTCCGGGCACGGCAATAAAAATGGGTCAGCGGCGAGCAAATAATTCATTGGGACTCCATAGACGACGGATTGGACGCAGCCGCGTGCTTCGATTGAACGTGTTCGCATTGGCCCGACGAGCGCGGATTCGAACCCGAAGCTACGCGGACAACGCGCAGCAGGCTGCAAATAATTTCGTCTCGGCGCACTCGGCGGCGAACACGTAAACGAGCCAACCAACACCCACTTTTTTTCCCCCGTGTGATTGAGAGTCTCGCCGGATTGCCGGGGCTTGCCGCTAGAGTGGCGCTGGGAGGGGCCCGCCTGCCCGGCACTCCTGCAAGGTGTTACAATCCAATTACCAGCAACCCCCTCCAGTGCACCCTTTCGGTCCATCCCCCCCCCCTTCCCCGCGGGCCGCGGCGGCCGGCAGGGCGTCCCGAGCGCCGGTGCGCGCCCCAAAGCCCCCAGTGGCGCGGCGTGTTCGAAGAATTAATTCGCCACGATTTATAGTGATGACTCCGATGGCGTCTTCATCCCACTTGCCGGCGCAGGCTTCAAGGGCGACGAGTTACGCACTGTACCGTCCCCCCCCTTGTTGTTGTTGTTGTCGTCGTCGTTTGCTGCTGTTGTTGTTGTTAATGCTCGGCGCTCCGGAGTCGCAAATTGGTCCGGAGTCCCCCCCCTCCCGCCCTTTGGCCTCATCCCCCAGATGAAGAGTGGCCCTTCCTCCAGGTGTTATTGAATTAATACCTCCTGGAGGGCGGCCAGCGCGCCGGGCTTCGGCGTAGGGCCTCGACATAGGGCCTCGGCCCTGGGCCCGATCCCCTTCCGCCACCAAGCCCGCTTGCTCGTCCGCCTCGCGGACGCGGATCGCGGTGGGGCGCGGCACAATGGGCCGGAAGACCGCGCAGGCGGCCAAAATTCTATCCATGGTCTTCTGGCCCACTGTGCGTCGCGGCGGCCGGGCAGCTCATTGAAACAAATTGGAACGAGCCGAATTAGAGGGGAGAATGCAGCCCATCATAGTAAGCCCCGCCACGCCCCGCCCCGCCCCGCTAGGCGCGCACACATGGGGCGGCGCGGCCAGGTGGGGTGGCCGGCCGCGGTGGACGCCGTGAGGGTGTCTTGGCGCTGCGGCGCGGGGTGGGCGGCGTCCAATGTGTCCACGCCGTGCGGCTGAACAACGAGGGTGCGCCGCGGCGGGCTATCTCCTCCCATCGCCGCACCTCTAGGCCTTCAGACTACCGCCGCTTATCATACGCATCTCTGTTTCTTTTAAGCCAGGCCGCCGCCACCGCCCTTAGCTTTTCATTCATTCCCTTCTCTTTTCATCCCGCGGTGTGGCGCGGCGCACAGTGGGTCAGAAGACCGTCGAGGCGGCCGATGTCGGACGCGCTTTCAGCTCCAGAGACGCTAAATGGAACTCAAACCGAACGTGTGACCGTGACCCCATCAATAGATTGATCTCCGAACAAGGAATCCTTTGCTGGGGTCACATGTTCGGTCCGAGACCTGTTTAGCGACTCTGGAGCTCAAAACGCGTCTAGAGCGCCGGCCGCCTCCATCGGTCTTCTCGCCCACTGCGAGGCGGGTTGGCGATACACACGGGGTGCTTCATGGGGCGCGAGTAAAGTGACGGATGGCGCGGCCAGAAAAGTGTAGCAGCAACCGAAAACGCAATCTCGCGGGGCGACGCGGACAGTGCCCCGCCGCGGCGCCGCGCCGAATTATTGGGGCCGTTGACCCTCCCTCCACGTGGAGGGCCTTCCCTTCCCCGCGCCGCGGGGGGGGGGGAGAGAGAGAGAGGGAGAGAGGGAGAGATGGCAGAGTGGCCGTGTGGGGCCCCACGAGTTGCCTGCTGGCGGGGCGGGCAGGCGAACACCTTTGATCGGGGAAATTGGTCGGATGAGGTCTGGTCCGCTCAAGTGCTCACAGAGTCCGCCCCGAGTGAGGTCGTGTGAGTGAGTGCTCTCTCTCTCTCTCCCCCTGCCTGTCTTGCCCGTCTTGGGGCGGCGCCCATCGCAGCACACAGTGGGCCAGAGGATCGGCGCAGGCGCCAAAACCACCAGACGCGTTTCGAGCTCCTGAGTCCTTACTAAATGGGACTCAAACTGAACGGGTAATTGCTCTTCAAACGAGGAATCCATTGGTGGGGTCACACGTTCGGTTCGAGTCCCATTTAGCGACTCTGGAGATCAAAACGCAAGTACATTTTTCCGCTAGCGCCGGTCTTCCGGACCACTGTGCAGCACCCTCCCCGCGGCAGTCACACCGGGCAAAATAACCGAGGTAACCAACCGGCGGGCGTCCTCTCAGCAAGGTCGAGCGCATTCCAGGAACCGGCCGGGACTAGTGACCCTCCCGTGAGAGATGCGCCAGACCATCGAAAATCCAGCGCTGTGGTTGGTCAGGTGTAAACCGCTCGGCCGACCCTCGAGAATGACCCTGTGCGAGGCTATGGTATGAGAACGGTGGTCTGCGGAGTAGTCGTGTTGTGAACGTTGAGCAGACAATTAAAACAATCAAATACCTTTACTTACTTCTTATTCTTGAAAAACTAAAAAAATAATAGTACAATCTCCCATCCGTTCGATTTCCACATCCACTGCTCAGTCGCTCCTGCCTACGCCTACGTCACATTCCGTCCCGAACTCCTCACGGTTTTGATTCTCATACCTAGCCTCACACGGCGTGCGCGCAGACCACTTTACACCAGGGCCAGTCCTGGCGCATCTCTCACGGGAGGGTCACTAGCCGGGACCCTCGCGAGGTTCGGCCACCCCTGCAATCTGTTTCGCCAAACAAGTGGCCGGGTTGCGTGTTCGGCGCGGCCAGGGGACCGCAAGTCACAACAAATGGAGCCAACATTGAGCTAACCAGTGCTGCCGTGCCCCGGTGTCCCGCGGGTGGTTCGACTGGCGCGGCGCGGCACTTAGCGAGGCACAGTGGGCCAGCAGACCGTTGGGGCGGCAAAAATCCCGGACACATTTTGAGCTTTATAGTCTCTGAATGGCACTCGAATCGAACGTGTGACCCCACCAATGGATTCCTTGTTTGGAGAGCAATCCATAGGTGGGGTCACTCGTTCAGTTCGAGTCCAACTTAGAGACTCTGGAGCTCAAAATGCGTCCAGAATTTTGGCCGCCTCAACCGTCTTCTAATTCACTGTGCGCCGCCGCCGCTCCGCCACGACCGCGAGCAATAATTGCAGGGCCGATATCGGGTCGACGGCGACCTGGGCCGAGCCGCCGGCACCGCCAGTGGATAATCCGGCGAGCAAACCTCGTACATTAGGGATACGCCACGGCCGATAACGGCGAGGCTAGGGTTACGATCGGAAACGGAAACGAAAACAACACTCGCGCTGCGCGTGGCTCCCTGCCGGCACGTGTCCATGGAGAGCGCGAGACTGGCGGGGCTGTCGGCGACGGCGCTCCCGCGGCACACAGTGGGCCAGACGATCGGTGCAGACGGTCACGAGCTCCAGGGTCGCTAAATGGAACTCAAACCGAACGCATGACCCCTACCAATGGATCGCTCTCCGAACGAGGAATCCATTGGTGAGGTCACGCGTTCGATTCGAGTCCTGTTCAGCGACTCGAACTCAAAACGCGTCCACAATTATGGCCGCCTGCACCGGCCTTCTGGCCCACTGCGCAGCGGCGGCCAGCTCGTTACCCTCGAAATGGATGGCCGCCGCCAAAGTCGTTCTCGTGCGCGCCGCGCCGCCAAGGTGGTCCCCGCGACCTCTGCGGTCCGATTGCGCGGGTGCGAGTTCTCTCCGTCGCACTCGCGGGGCGTCCCGTGCGGGTGCGAGCGAGACAGCGACGGACAGGATTCCCCGGCCGGGCCGCTCGTGATGGATCGGTGTGTGAAGCCTGGGCGGGCAGCGCCGCGCCGCTCGCCACGCGGGCCGTGCCGGCCGTGGCGTGGCGGGTAGGGCGTCGAGGGGACGGCGGCGCGACGCCCTAGCGCCCTGCAGGGATGCACGACCCGTCGCCCTTTTCGGCGAAAGCCCGCCTAATCAATCATTACGGGACGACGCGAGGGTACGTAATGTGTTCCCACTGTGTCCCCCGATGCCTGCCGCCAGCTCGGCCTGCCCGCCGACCGTCGACCTCGGCGGGGGCGTGCAAAGTACCCGCCGACGTCACTGCGTGGCGTGCGGTGCACCCCGCGCCGGCTGCGGGCCCCATAATGCCCCCAAGTCCTGCCCGACCCGCCGGCCCACCGGCCCCTCAAAGCGATAACTTTTCTCGGAATTAATATACCTTGGCCGCACCAAACGCCGGAACGGGGTAGAATTTTGCAAAATGCCGGCTGCCGGCGGCATGCAATGCAATGCAAGACTCGGCGCGCGACGCACAGTGCGCCATAAGACCGGGGCAGGCGGCCAAAGTTCTAAACGCGTTTTGAGCTCCAGAGTCGCTGAACAGGACTTGACGCGAACGTGTGACCCCACCAATGGATTCTCCGTTCGGAGAGCAATCCCTTGGTGGGCTCACACACTTGGTTCGAGTCCCTTTTAGCGACTCTGGAGCTCAAAACGCGTCTAAATTTTTGGCCGCCAACTGGTCTTCTGACCCACTGTGCGACGCGGAGGTTTCACGACCGCGGCGCTCCGCAGCCAGCGGTCGCCGACGAGTGCGCCGGCCAGGCCGGGCGGGCTAAACGCGGGGAGATGAAATCCTCTCCAACCTAAGGGCGGAGGGCGGGGCAGGGCGGGGCAGGGCGCCCTTCGCATTTCGCTCCAACAACACGGCTGGAATATTAAGACGTTTTTTATTCCACTCCATGAACGGGTCCCCTCCGACCCGGCCCGCGGGGTTTCGAAGAGAAAGGCACGGGGTGAGAGAGAGAGAGAGAGAGAGAGAGAGAGAGAGAGAGAGAGAGAGAGAGAGAGAGAGAGAGAGAGAGAGGGTCGGGGGTTAAGCGACTGCCAGGGGAGGGATTCCACAAAAATGCGTCGAGAGGGCGCGCAGGAAGGTTGTGTCTGTGTGTCCAAGACGCGGCGTAGCAGAGGGAGGGGGGGGGGGTGAAGGGTCACGGATGCCACGCTCCGTCGCGGACCGCGGTGCTCCACGCTTCAGCGCCGCTTCAGCCCTGCGAAGACATGACGCGGCCAGAGGAGCTGGGGATTTCCGTGCCACCTCACCAACAAACACACACTCAAACACGCTCACGCACGCACGCGCACACACACACACCCGTTGGGCTGCAACGTGGAGACACACGTGGAGGAAATTGCTTCCTAAACGTATAAATTACGTCGGGAAAGTATTAAAGCTCGTCTCCCCCGAAAGCCGAGGTGTCGCACTGTCATAATGTGCGCGCCCCGCCCCTCACCTGCCCACGCCCATCCCGTCCCACCCCACCCCGCCCCACCCCACCCCGCCCCAACCTTGTCGCCACCGCGTGGCCGCCACCAGGACGGCCTGGCCTACACCCTTGTGACTCGTTACCCAAGTTGTTGTTTACTACTGCGTGTAGATGCACCCTCGCCCACCCTCGCACGCGCGCACACACACACACACACACACACTGGCGGGGCGCAGAACATGCACACGTCGCGTCCAGTGAGTGGCACCTCGAGGCGCCAGACGCGCTGCCCACACTGTATATTGGAAAAGTTCGGCCGCATCGCCACCAGGAGGACGCCGAGGACGGCGTCGACAGCCGCCGGCGCCGCGCCGTTCGCCTGCTAGTACCGGCACCACGCCAGCACACCCCCGCGAGGCCCTATTTGACTACGGCCGCCACCGCGGCGGGCATCCCAGTGGGCCGGGAGGAGGGCGGCGGCGCCGCCGACTTATAAAGTCGCTACGTCCGATAAAGTGCACGGAGGGGCGATCTTATCTCCCGCTCACGGTGTGCTTCTTCTCCCTGCCGGGTGGGGTCCGCGACGCTGAGCCGCGCCGAGCCACGCCGGGCAAGGCCCCCAGAATGCACCGCGACGCAGACCAGACGTCCACAAAAATGCCGAGGACGTATTTTCTAATTCCGGTGGTGTCGTCCGCCTGTCCGGGCCGGCGGCCAGCCAGGGCAGCCAGCCAGCCAGGGCAGCCAGCCAGCCTGGGCGCGGCCTGTGGGCGGCGTAAAACCGGGACAGCCGGCCGTCTATTAGGCGATATTGAACCCTCCATTGCTTTTATTTGTGCTGGCGCGTCGCGTCGCTGGCGTCCCTCGCAAGGACCACGACGCACAGAGGACCAGAAGACCGGTGCAGGCGGTCAAAATCCCGGACGGTTTTGGAGCTCCAGATTCACTAATCAGGACTCGAACCGAAAGTGTGACCCCACCAATGGATTTCTCTCCCAATGAGGAATCCATTAGAGGGGTCACACGTTCTGTTCGGGACCTGCTCAGCTACTCTGGCGCTAAAAACACGTGTCGAGTTTTGCCCGGCCGCGCCGGTCGTCTGGCCCACTGTGCGACGAGGGCCGGCGTCGGGATGCGGGTGCGAGGCGCGGCCCGGTCGAGGGCCCAGCCGGCGACAAACCGATTTCATGACGTTGGATTAGCTCCTTTTTACGGCCTTTTCGGGCGACGAGTGGACGGGGCGGACGCACGGACGCACGGACGGCCAGACGAGCAGGCCGGCCGGCATTACATCTCGCTGATGATTGCGGGAACAAGTGCGGACGGACGCACGGACGGCCAGACGAGCAGGCCGGCCGGCATTACATCTCGCTGATGATTGCGGGAACAAGTGCGGACGGACGCACGGACGGCCAGACGAGCAGGCCGGCCGGCATTACATCTCGCTGATGATTGCGGGAACAAGTGCGGACGGACGCACGGACGGCCAGACGAGCAGGCCGGCCGGCATTACATCTCGCTGATGATTGCGGGAACAAGTGCGGACGGACGCACGGACGGCCAGACGAGCAGGCCGGCCGGCATTACATCTCGCTGATGATTGCGGGAACAAGTGCGGACGGACGCACGGACGGCCAGACGAGCAGGCCGGCCGGCATTACATCTCGCTGATGATTGCGGGAACAAGTGCGGACGGACGCACGGACGGCCAGACGAGCAGGCCGGCCGGCATTACATCTCGCTGATGATTGCGGGAACAAGTGCGGACGGACGCACGGACGGCCAGACGAGCAGGCCGGCCGGCATTACATCTCGCTGATGATTGCGGGAACAAGTGCGGACGGACGCACGGACGGCCAGACGAGCAGGCCGGCCGGCATTACATCTCGCTGATGATTGCGGGAACAAGTGCGGACGGACGCACGGACGGCCAGACGAGCAGGCCGGCCGGCATTACATCTCGCTGATGATTGCGGGAACAAGTGCGGACGGACGCACGGACGGCCAGACGAGCAGGCCGGCCGGCATTACATCTCGCTGATGATTGCGGGAACAAGTGCGGACGGACGCAGCAGTGTCCGGCGGGCCAACGGGGGAAAAAGATTGGGGGACGTGGCTGTCGGAGGCGCGCCCGCCCAGGCTCCGAGGCGTCGCGAACCCTGGCTGTAGCCCACCCACCCGCCAGCACCCGGCCTAGTTGTACTTGTTTTCCAGAGACCGTGGAGGAGGCAGGTGCTGTGAATGGAGCCCGAACCACCCTCCGAGGGCTTTCACGCCGCTAAACGCTGGGCGACCTTGAACTCGCTGGCACAGGGCTCGGCTCCGCGCACGCCTCGCAGAGGGTCAGAAGACCGTTGAGGCGGCCAAAATCCCGGACACGTTTTGAGCTTCAGAGTCGCTAAATGGGACTCGAGTCGAACGTGTGACCCCAATGGATTGCTCTCCAAACGAGGAATCCATTGGTGGGGTCACAGGTTCGACTCGAGTCCCGTTTAGCAACTCCGGAGCCCAAAACGCGTCTAGAATATTAGCCGCCTCGACGGTCTTCTGGCCCACTGTGCGCAGTGCCGGAAGACCAAAGTTTTCCACAAAACTAAACCCACGCGCCATATATTCCTGCGTTCCCGCGCTCGGTGGTTCGGAGAGCGGCGAAATATGGAGCCGCGCTGGTCATCCCCGCCGATGGGCAATCAATCAACTTCACTAATCCGGCTCCTTAAAATGATTAATTATTGACGGCGACGCGATGAGAGCCCACCGCTTCCCGCCGCTTTTCGCAGTGACCACAAGATGGCGCCACTGGCGCGCCAGAATTTATTTTTTTTAAATCACGCACGCGGTCTTGGAAACAGGATTTGCGAGTGTCGGGTGAAATCAATCAGGGCGTAGGTGTGTAAGGGGTGGTGTAGCGTGCGCGCAGCGGGCAAAGGCAGGGCGCACAGTGGGCCAGAAGACAGGCGCACGCGGCCAAAACTCTAGACACGTTTTTAGCTCCAGAGTCGCTGAACAGGACTCGAACCGAACGTGTGACCCCCACCTATGGATTCCTCCCTCGGAGGGCGAACTATTGGTGGGGTCACAGGTTCGGCTCCAGTCCCTGTTCAGCGACTCTGGAGCTCAAAACACCTCTAGAGTTTTGGCCGCTGGCCGCCAGCAGCGCCAGTCTTCTGGCCCACTAGAGGGGCGGGGCGAGGGCGTGTGCCCCCCGGGACATCATTAAGTACGTGCCACACTAGCCGGCGCCCGGCCACTGCGCCTGAAGGGCCCACTGTGGCGCGGCACAGAATTAGCCCACCTGGCAACCATAAATCAAAGCCGTAATTTTTGGCGCGCGCTGTGATGTGGCGGCGCTGCTATTTGTTGGGCTTTACCTGTTTTGTTCCCTTAATGGTGCGCCGAGGCCTTCTCAAAAGCACCCTCCGCGGTCGCGTCGTCTTAATTAGCCTGATGGATAGGCGGCGCGCGAAAAAAGTCAAGATAAGGAAGCAAGTGCGCGCGCGGGACTTTTTCCGGACGCACGTTGCGGGGTAACTTTGTGAAGAATAGGCCCTAACTTCGAGGAGGCATCGGCCGCGGTCTTTGCCGCGCAACGCGCGCAACTTTTCTGCAATTTTTTTTTCTATTTTTTTTTTTTTTTTTATTTTGCTCTTTGCCTCCGGGGGCCCCCGTAGCTTGCTCCCGGGCTGCACTCTCATTACAGCTCTAGCCAGGGCCGGCTGCCTGGTCCCCCTCTATTTTTAACTGGCTCCGACACCTCCCGCCGCTCCCTGCAGGTGACACGCACCTGTGGGGCCGTGCACCTATTACGTAACACGCAGCGGTGCAGCGGTGCAGGTGCGCGACGAAGAAGAAGAGGAAGAAGAAGAAGAAGAAGAAGAAGAAGAAGAAGATTGATTGATTGATTGATTGATTTATTGCAAAATATTAGAGCACATAGGTTACATACAGTCAGTTTTCAGTCACAGGAGAAGAAGAAGAAGAAGAAGAAGCGGAGGAAGGGAGAGAGAGAGAGAGAGAGAGAGAGAGAGAGAGAGAGAGAGAGAGAGAGAGAGAGAGAGAGAGAGAGAGAGAGAGAGAGAGAGAGAGAGTCTCGGCGAGACGAATGCCGGCCGTTGCCGTGTGCCGTGTCGGATGGCCGGCTTCCGTCCAGCGCGCGTCTAGCGCCACCGCAATGATGGAAATGGTGGAAATCCCCACCAACCCACCCCGCGGCCGCGGCGTCTCCGCGACGTCCTCGCGGCACACAGTGGGCCGCAAGACCCGTGCGGGCGGTAAAAACTCGAACACCCGGTTTGAGCACCAGAGTCGCTAATGGATTCCTCGTTCGTAGAGCAATCCATTGGTGGGGTCACACGTTCGGTTCGAGCCCCATTCAGCGACTCTGGAGCTTAAAACGTGTCCGAGATTTTGGCTGCCTCAACGGTCTTCTGGCCCACTGCGTGTGAGACGCTTCGCTCTCCGTCCCTTTCTTCTCGTCTCGTCTTTCCGGTCAATTACACAGAGCCTTGCCTCGAGTCTGAGCGACAATAGGAGGAAGTACAAGTGGGCCCCAAAATGAAGAAAAAAAAAAGAAGAACGTGAAATTAAAGGAAAATGGAGGCAGGCTGCGATGACCACAGAGAGGGGCCTTTGCGGGGTCCGGCTTCCTGTGCGCTCAAAACAAGTTCCAAAATTGCGCACACGCCAAAAAGTTTTTTTTCTTTCAAATTTTATAAAAATTTATAACTTTGAATTTAGCTCCATCAAAAAAACGAGAATGAGACCCACTGACCGAGCGTCGCTCACCTCGAATGACTTAGCGAGCATAGGGCAGGCAAAGTGAGCGCATGCGTGGGTGTATGTGTGTTGGTGTGTAGGCGTTTCTCCGCGGCACGTCACAGTCGACTGCTAGACGAGCCTCTCTCCTGCTCGGCCGAGTGCGTGCGGGCACAGTGGGTCAGATGACCGGTGGAGGCGGTCAAAAGCCCGGAGAGTTTTGAGCTCTGGAGTCGCTAAAAGAGACGCGATCCGAACGTGTGACCCTACCAATGGACTGCTCTCCGAAAGAGGAATCTATTGGTGGGGTCACGCGCTGGGTTCGACTCCTGTTCAGCGGCTCTAGAGTTTCAATAACACGTCTCAAGTTTTGACCGCCTGCCCCGGTCTTCTGGCCCACTGTGCGTGCCCGGCCGGACGTTGATGCATGCACGTCGGCTTCTACGCTCTGGTTCACTACGAGGCCACGCCGCCGTCGGCGCCGCGCGGCCGCGCATCGCTGCTCCCTCGCATGGACGCAAGTGGACGCCGTCGTCCTGGCCGGCGCGCCGCCGCCCCGCCCCGCCCCGCCTCGGCGGCCTCAGCGGCGCGGCAGGACATCCTCCCCGAATCCCGGCGGCGGTGCGGCAAGCCGGGTGCAACGCGGCGAGACGCGCACGCCAAGGGGACGGCACAGGGGTTCGAGTCCCGACCACATTTTTCGTTTTCCCCAGCGGCTGCCATTGAGGCAGGACCGGGGAGGAGAGACGGCTCCAGTGACTGGTCTCCAGTGACTGGTCTCCAGTGAATGGTCTCCAGGCTGGCCCCCGGGCCCCGGTGTCTGGAGCCAGGCCCGGCTGGCGCGGCGCCAGGTAACCCCACTCAGGTGTAATGGCGGCGCGGCTCGGACCCACATATTAGTATTCCGATAAGGGCCTCGCGGGCTCTCTGTGGGGCTCCATGGGCCGCTGCACAGTGGGCCAGAGGACCGGTGAAGGCGGTCAAAATTCAGGACTCGTTTTCAGCTCTAGAGTTGCTAAACAGACCTCAAACGGATCATGTGACCCCGCCAATGGATTGCTCTCCGGACGAGGAATCCATTGGTGGGGTCACACGTTCGGTTCGAGTCCTATTTAGCGACTATGGAGCTCAAAACGCGTCTAGAGTTTCGGCCGCCTGCGGCATCTTCTGGCCCACTGTGGGCCGCCCCGCCAGCCCGGCCGGGCACGCGACTTCTTGCTCGACGGCATCTCAATAAGCGAGCCCCCGAGCAAGGTCAGCCCCACCAGCCCAGTGGGCCGACCGCCGGAGGGCACCCAGAGGACCCACGGCGCGCGTGGACCCCGCCAAAGCGCGCCGCCAGTCGATTCGATATTGTTTCCGACATTCGGGCGTAACGCGCACAGTGCGCCGGTGGAGGCGGTCACCCCGGACGGGTTTAGAGCGCCAGCCAGAGTCGCTGAATGGGACTCGAACTGAACGTGTCACATCACAAATGGATTGATCTACGAACGAGGAATCTTTTGGTGGGGTCACACGTTCGGTTCGAGTCCTGTTTAGCGACTCTGGACCTATAGTTTCGGCTGCCTGCTGTGCGTCGTGTCCGCAGCAGCGCAGCAGCGAAGGGCCAAGGGCCGGCCGCTCAGCCCTGTGTCAACGCAATGTCAACACACCGCCAATTTAACAGTGTCAACAGGCAGGCAGACGCGACGTCCTTTTAAAAAAAACGTGATATCAGCTGATCCCCTGTATACACATGTGAAAAAATAATTATAAATTTAAACCGCTGCCGTGGGTGCGCGACCTATTTCAGCCGTTTCACAATGATTCATGACTGTTTGCATTAAGCCCTTCTGTTCATTCGGTCTTCACTACGCCACCGGCACTGCCCTCCACAAGGGGGGGGGGGGGATGGAGCGGTGGGAAGGGCTTAACCTGCCTGGACGCCCCCCAGTGCCCCCCCCCCCTTTCCTGCGCCGTCTCTCCAAATCCTGGTCCCTGGAGATGTGGGGGTGGCGCGGGAGGTCCATCCAGAATTAATAAAGTGGTCCGGCGCTATTTATTGGAGCATAAAGCTAAACTCAGCCAATTATACGCATGGGGGTGTGCAGTCAGGCCCCTGCACCCCGCGGGGGAGGGGGGGGGGTAATACATTCAGGTCGCGGACGGCGGATGAGCCCCGCACCGCGTCGTCAAACTCGCGGCCCCAAACAAAGCAAAACCGGAGTAAATAGGTCGAGGCTAAGTGAACGACACGGAGGTGGCAAAACGTTCCAGCTGCAGTAGTAGTTTATCGGCGGCCCCTGGGGCCCCCCGGACGTGAGGCCCCACCAATGGATTCCTCGTTCAGAGAGCCATCCATTGGTGGGGCCACACGTTCGGTTTGACTCCCAATTAGCGACTCTGGAGCTCAAAACGCGTCTTTTCTGGCCGCCGGCGTCTGTCTTGGCTCACACACGTCTTCCGAGACAGAGTGGAGTGCGTGGTGTCGGTGTCCAGGGTGTGTCCCCGCCCCGCGCGCTCCGTAAATATTCCCTTCCCATCCCGCGGCGGGCGGCGGCGATATCGGAAATCGATACAAAGCACGAGGGTAATCGTATTAGTTTGTGTGAGCGTCCCGTGTGTGAATGGCCGACACGGCAGCACGGCCGGCCGGTAGGGACGTAGGCTCGTTATCGAGTTGCTCGAGAGGCTAATCGATCTTTAGACCGCCCCACAGTGGGTCAGAAGACCGGCGCAGGTGGCCAAAACTCTAGACGCGTTTTGAGCTCCAGAGTCGGTAAAAAGGAATCGAACCGAACGTGTGACCCTACCAATGGATTCCTCGTTCCGAGAGCAATCCATTGGTGGGGTCATACGTTCTGTTCGAGTCCCATTTAGCGACTCTAGAGCTCAAAACACGTCCGGGATTTTTTGACCGCCTCCGCCCACTGTTCGCCCCTGCACTGCAGCAACACCCCGAGCGAGCGGCCCTGATTGGCGTCGCACCGATCAATGGGGAAAAGAATGCTAGGGGAGGCGAGAAATGAACTCTCACTCACACTGCGTCTCGCCCGCGCGCACACGCACACACGCCTTTCTTCGCCAGCTCGCTTCCACCGCGTTTGGATACGGGCATAAAGAAACACATATACATATCAGCCTGATTGTGCGTTTGGGTGATTTTGATTGTGTGTGTGTGTGTGTGAGAGAGAGAGAGAGAGAGAGAGAGAGAGAGAGAGAGAGAGAGAGAGAGAGAGAGAGAGAGAGAGAGAGAGAGAGCGCACATGTGCCAGTGTTCCCGGTGCCCGACGACGGTACGCGGCGTGGCACAGCGTGGCCCGGGCGCCGAGTTTGATTTCATTACGAATCTGTCTGGCTTGTTAGGAGAGGGTTTTAGCGCGCCCCGCCCCGCCCCGCCCCGCCCCGCCCCGCCCCGCCCCGCCCCGCCACAGTGTGGCTCTGCTGCGCCAGGGCAGCGCGTCCGGTTCCGAGTGTCGAGTCGCGCGTGCAGCGCCGCCCGCGAATCATTTTTGAGTCGGCATTATTTTCGCTCGCCGTGACGTCACATTACCAAAAGCAGAGAGCGGACAGCGTTCCCGAGAACGGCCGAAAACAACTCCGAATCATGGCAGCTGCGGTCACTGAACGCGCGCGCACACTGTCCGTGGAACAGCGGTGGTTGGGACGTGTAGGGCGCGCTGCACGTGAAAATTCGCTGGATAACTGTGGCCTGAAAAACCAAATCCAGGAAGAAACTCTCGCCGCCCTGGCCGGAGGCGCGAAACAGAGTTAGACTATCCGGGTATAAGGAAACTCTATGGAACCGAAATCACTATTGATTTGGGTCACGGAGCAGGCAGGGCGACTGATCCTCAGAGCCTCTGCAGGGGCATGCGTGGCTGGTGGCGGCTGGCGGCGTGTACCTCGTGGCTCCTCCCCCTTCCCCTCGCCCGGCGGCCTATATGAAGCCGATATATCGGCTCCTTACGCAAATGTTTGGTCAACCAACGCCACGGGCAAACCAACACGTCAACACGGGCTTTTTTTAAAAAGGGCGATAAAGGGGAAGAAAAGCGTCGAAAAATATCGCCCGATGTGTTTTACAGGCAGACAGACAGACAGACAGACAACAGCCGCATTGCCGTTCGGGGCACAGTGCGGTACACGACTATACAGTAACCGTGCGGTGCATGGCGCATGACCGATTCTGCCCGAAAAGAGGTTATTGTGACGACAGCGCACTGTTCAGCCGCACGGGCTGACCGTCCGGCCGACTGTAAATACAATGCAGCACGATTATTCGCACTCCTGACGCGCGGGCACGCAGGGCGGGGCGGGGCGGCAGCGGAGCGCGCAGCCCTAACCATCACTCGCAGTATTGTTTCCGCCGCTGCGACTCCACCGCGAATCTCTGCTGCGAATAGCGGCCCGACCCGACGTCACTGCCAATAACCACTGATTAGTGATGGCGGCGCCGCGTGGAGCGCGCTCGCATGATTGCGCATTCGAAGGGCTTATTGTTACAAGGGCAGGGGGCGAGGCGGGGCGAGGCGGGGCGGGGCGGGGCGGGGCGAGGCGGGGCGCGGCGGGCCCAACCCCCTTCCTGTGTGTCGCGGACCGCGATTCCAGGAAATGGGGGCGGCTCCTCACTTTTAAATTACAATTATTAAACAGTGCGCTCCGCAGAGTGTCCGGCGGCAGTGCTGTGATTGCGTTTCCTCTCCGCGCGTGCGGCTTTACGTTCCCGCCTCGTAATTTGAGTCGCGGATTTGTTTTAGGCCTTTTTTTTTGGGGTGGGGGGGTCTTCCCCGGGAGGCAGTGTTGCTACATAAGATGACAAAAATTGTTGCCTACGTGGCGCCAGTGCCGAAAGGGTTGCTAGATGGGACTCAAGCCGTGACACCCCACCAATGGACTGCTCTCCGAACGAGGAATCCATTGGTTAGGTTAGGTTAGGTCCGTTCGGTCCGAGTCCTGGTTAGGAGCTCAAGACGGTTAGGAGCCGGCCGCGCCGATCCTCTGGCCCACTGTGCGCCGCTGTTCCGCTTCCAGTCCGTGCAGCTGGCGCGGGCGACGACAGCCGGGCCGGCAGGCAGCGGCAGGCAGCGGCCACGGCCTACGCTGGAGCTGGAATGATTGCGCGCTTCGGAATACAATATCATCCCTGCGCCCCGTGGGCCCCGTGGGCCCCGTGGGGGTGGCGCGGCGCGGAAAGGCTTGTCGGCCCCAAAAAGGGGAAAGTGGCAACGCGGTGGGGGTGTTGTTGTCGGGGCGGGGCGCACGGCGGGGCATATTGCGCGCGCTAATCGTGAATCGATAAGATGGAAGTTGTCGTCGCACAGTGGGCCAGAAGACGCGGCCAAAATTCTCTTAGACGCGTTTTGAGCTCCAGAGTCGCTAAATAGGAGGAGCCCGGTGTTCGCGCAACGTGTCCCTCTGTCTCTCTCGCGCCGCCCCCTTTCGGCGAGAGTGCGAGAGAGACACCGCCATTAGGGGGATCCGAGGGCCACAGTGGGCCAGGGTACCCGCGGGGCACGCACCATTAATTCACGGTCTATCGCCGCGTCGCGTCGCCGCGCTCCTTATCTCACGCGACGGTCGCTATTAGGAATCGATGCGTGGCGCGGTCGCGCTTCCAGTGGCGGGAAGGCGAGCGGACTCGATGCGGCAAGGACGACAAGGAGCCCTCGAGGGTGTGGGCCGCGGCACAGTGGGCCACAAGCGGCCAAAACTCTAGACGCGTTCTGAGCTCCAGAGTCGCTAAATATGGCACTCTGGAGCTCAAAACACAACCGGCATTTTGACCGCACCGGCACCGGTCTTCTGGTCCACTGTGCGCCGCGAGGGACACAGGTGCAGCAGCAAAAGCATAGCCTAGTCGATCTCCGCGCGGGAAGGTCGCCTGCAGGCGGATTCCGACAGTCGTTTTCGTCTCTCTCTCTCTCTCTCTCTCTCTCTCTCTCTCTCTCTCTCTCTCTCTCTCTCTCTCTATCTCTCTCTCTCTCTCTCGCACACATGAGGCGTCCCGTATGGGTGCGACGGAGACGACTCGCAATCAGTCTGCTGCCGGCATTAGCGGACGACGACGACGCGGCGTGTGGTTGCGCGCCTTGGAGGAAAAAAGGCCAACTTCTAAAGCCGAATTCCAGCAGACTTTTTCTCCTGAAATTAATAACGCAGCTCGTGGCAGGGCGGGGCGGGGTGGAGAGTAGAGAGGTACGCCCTTGCCGCGCCACGCCGCCGCCCGCCGTGCTACTTACTTGTTCGGTACACTTGTCGTCCTCTCAAAGGAGGGCGACTTGGAACAATGGCGGAGACAAACTCGCTCGTTGGTTGCATTGTCGCTCCATCCCGCGCGCGCCAAACTTTAAAAGTTTCGCCGAATGAATGGGATGCGGCGGGGCGGGGCGGGCCACTACTTCGAAAAGGATTGTTCCGCGCAGGGTAGCGATGGGAGTGTCGCGACGCTCATTATACCGCGCGGCGCTGGAAAAGACCATTGCTTTCTTTTTTCCTCTTATTCTTTATTTTTTCCGCGCGGAGAAGGGACTCCAGGAAAAGGGCAAACGCCGCACCTCGCCGTGCGTGTGGAGAGAGCGCGGCTCGGCACGGCGCGGCCAGCGGAAATGAAGCGTCGTCTTGATGGCCGGCCAGGGATGCACTTTGCGCCACCGCCTGGAGGCGCTGGAGGCCACGCTGAGGGCCCCGCTGGAGGCCCCGCTGCACAGTGGGCCAGAGGACCGGCGCAGGAGGTACAAACCGTAGACGCGTTTGGGGATCGAGGGTCGCTAAATGGGATTCGAACCGAATGTGCGACCCCGCCAATCGATTCCTTGTTCGGTGAGCAGTCCATTGGTGGGGTCACACGTTCGCTTCGAGTCCCATTTGACGACTCCGGAACTCAGAACCCGTCCGGTACTTCGACCGCCTCCACGACGGTCTTCCGGCCCACTGCGCTCCTCAGACAATGGCCACGCTGGCGGCGAGCACGACGGCGAGCACGACGGCGTGCACGACGGCGGCCAGCAGCGGCCGAGCCCGCACCGCGTCGCTGCTGCCCGCCGGAGGGGCGTAATCGCCGCAAAGCGTGTTTATGCTGGCCGCATGATTTAATGGATTTTTCAACGCGAGAGCCCCACCGGACCCTCACCCATTTACGCCCTGCCCTCCGGTCCGCACGCACACCGCCGCGCCCACCCCCTATCCCCGCGCTCTCTTTCTAATCTTTCTCTTTCGGTTCTGATCCGCGTAGCGATCTGTGTTGCGTGCGCCCCCGGCCTTTAGTTAAGTTTTGGGGCCATATATTGCCACCCTGAGCCGGAGCTGGAGGGCCCCGGCTGGGGTCACGCGGCCGCGGTTGCGTTTTGGAGGGCAACACGGGCACGCGGGGCCCGCGGGGCCCTCTGTGGGGCGAGGCGGTGGGCGCTGCGGTTGTTGCTTCCACCCCGCTTTTCCTCCAGACACCGTAATGTGCGTAAGTTCGGCGGGGTGAGTGACCCCGGGTCGCCCCCTTCGAATTCAAGGGGCTGCAAGTTACGGCCGAGACGCGGTTATGCAAATGGTAACGCGCTTTTCCACCGCTTTCCCACAGAGATCTCGGAAAAGGGAAACACGAGGGCCGTTTTGGCCACGCGCTGCGCCGAGTGCGCTGCGAATTAGGCGATAAATGCGTTCATTCCGCCGCTGCGCCGGGCCCACTGTGACGGGCCCAGCCGCCGTGGCGCAGCGCTGCTGTTCACTTTGCGCAGCTGATATGTTATTTATCCCGCGCTTTTTTGGCCGGCTGGGACGGGATGCATAACGTCGAGGCCAAAATACGTGGTGTCCAAAAGGGGGTCATGAGGGCGGGGCACCCACTGTGTACCAGCAGTGTAGCTGTGCACACTGGGGCAGTGCACAGCAAACACAGAGAGAGAGAGAGAGAGAGAGAGTCCCTTTACATTGGGAACAATTTACTATTAAAGGATTGACTGCGATTAATGTACACATGTCTACTATTTGTCCGGAAGAATGAAGACATCAAAGCTCTACGTTCCAAGCCAAAACGCCTTTGTCGATTGACTTAAATTTTCAAACGCATGATGTCGCCTCTCTTTAAAGTAAAAGTGCTCAAAATGTGTTTCGACTAAATGAGGATAAAGCAGCAGCAGATCAATAGGAGCAAACCTACACAGCAAGCAACAAGTATTGTCATGCCGCTCATCAAAGTTCACAAAACCATGTAAACACTTTGATTCAATCAGTTTGTCGAAAAGAGAAAAACACAAATGGAGGACACTTACACTGCAAGACTTTAGATTCCTAAAGTACTGCTGGCCGCGCTTACATCCGATATCATATTCTAGAAGCTTGGGTTTGGTTGAGACGCCACCGACCCGTCGACACAGCTTCCAGGTTTGAAGGTTATGACACACACACACCACCTTGTTTGAAGGCCAAAACAAACAATCACTCATTGTTTTTCATCTTACATCCCTCCCAGAATAAAACTACCGTCACTCAGATTCGTAACACGCCGCACTCAAAACATGACATAGCTAATTACGCAACATTCACTTCGGCAAAGCAACCGCCAAACCGCACGCCAAGCCTAACCGACGCCACCATACCGATGCCTAGGTTGCCCAAACCGCCACCCGCATCCGTGGCGCTGCGGGCGTTGCAGCCGGGGCAGGGGAAGGGGGGGAGTGAGCGCGGTGCGCGGAAGCGAAACAAGTGGAGTCGCAAATCTCTTACGCCTGTTTGACCAAATCCAAGAAAAATGACATGATTTACAATGTCGTTCCAGGGTGCGCGAAAAATAAATTTAAAAAATGAGAGATCCCTTGTTTGTTGGGCTCTCTTTTCCCGCGGCAGCTCGCGCTGCTAGCGCTGCTAGCGCGCTCAGAGCCACAGCAGCCCGCTTTCCTCGTCTGGCCCCAATAATCATCGCTTCGCCGGGCCAGCCAGCCGGGCTCGCCGGCTCGCCTCCACCGGTCTTCTGGCCCACTGTGCGCGGCTCGCGCGGCCGCACAGGTTTCCCTTGCCGGGCGCGCTTGCGCACGCTGCGCCAAATGAGGTGCTAAAAGTGAAAGATCTTCTCAGGAAACACCTCGCCTCGCTAGCCTCGCTCTGCCGCGCTGCCCCGCGGAAAATTACCAGCTTCCCTTGAACCGGGCGACGTAACGCTAAAAGCGAGCGCGGCCGATGACGCGGCCCTAGCGGGGCGGGACAGGGCGGCACAGTGGGCCAGAAGACCGGTGGAGGCGGTCAGAATCCCGGACGCGTTTTGAGCTCCAGAGTCGCTTCATGGGACTCGAACCGAACGTGTGATCTCATCAATGGATTGCTCTCCGAACGAAGAATCCATTGGTGGGTCACACGTTCGGTTTGAGTCATGTTTAGCGACTCTGGAGCTCTAAACGTGTCGAGAGATTTGGCCGCCCACGCCGGTTTTCTGGCCCACTGTGGGTGGCGCGGGCCGGGAAGCGCGCCTTTTGCATCTCAACTAGAATCCATCAGGGGAAGCAACGACGAAACTCGTAAAGAACTGGCCCGAGTGCTCGAGTGGTGCTAAACTGACTCGGGAGCTCTTTGGAATTACGTACTTACCGAGTGATGGCTCTTAATCCAGGGTGTGTCCACAATGTTGGGGCCAGATGAGCCCCCCTCTGCGCCCAGGGGGTGGGGGTAGGGGGTGCGGGGGCGTGCCGCTAAGGGCCTGCGGAATATAGGTGTGCAGGCTTCCCGATCGACCGGTGTGTGCGACACAGTTGCGGCGCTTTCATTTGTGTCCGTGCGAGTCCACGCCCACGCCAACGGGGCCCGGACCCGGGTCACGACCCCGACGACGCACCACACCACTGCAAAGCAGCACAGTGGACTATACCCCACAGCCGGCACGGCGGCACGACGAGGAGACGGAGTGTTTCTTTTCCCTTTCCGACCTATCTCGGGGCTCGATCGGACAGCAGGGCCGAGTCAGGCCGGGCACACATAATCCCGACACTACGACAATCCCTCCGGAATTTTGTCCCCGTCCAACCAAATCCCGACACGATCGGTGCGGCCACGTAACGGCCCGGCCGGCTGTTTGTGCAGTGTCGCAGTGTGTGTGCCGTGTAGGCCGCGCCACCCTCATTCATTACAGTCTGACCGTCTGTCCGATTGTCGGCCTGCCTGCCTGCCTGCCTGCCCGCCGGGCCGGGCGGCCAGGCACGCTCACCTGCGCGTCTTAGTCCGTCTACCTGGCCTGCCGACACCGGCCGACACTTCCTTGCCTTTGTCTTCTTTATCTGGGCCCATTCATCCCGGCGGCCGAGTCACCGAGTCGGGGTGCCGCGTAGCCGCGTCCGGCCGTCAGCCCGCCTCGCTGTGTGCACGGACACACTACTATTGGCAGACGCTCCGCCCCCCGCACAGTGGGCCGGTGGAGGCAGCCAAAACTCGTTTCGAGCTCTATAGTTACTAAATGGGACTCGCCCTGAACGTGCGACCCCACCAATGGATTCCTCTTCGAACGAGGAATCCATCGGTGGGGTCACACGTTCGATCCAAGTCCCATTTAGCCAACCCGCCGCGCAGCGGCCTAAATGAATGTGTAAGACGGCGGCCACGGCGGCAGTCACCTCATCTCATTCATGACTCTGACACACCTGGCCGTCGTGAAAAGGGAGGGGGAAAGGGGGGGGGGGCTGCAGCGACTCCAGCCAGCCGGTCCAGCACTCCGCGGCGTTGCCATGTGCGCGTCTTCTCTCTCTCTCTCTCTCTCTCTCTCTCTCTCTCTCTCTCTCTCTCTCTCTCTCTCTCTCTCTCTCTCTCTCTCTCTCTCTCTCTCTCTCTCTCTCTCTCTCTCTCTCTCTCCCCCGCAGTGCGACTTCCTCTGCTGACCGCGAGAGACAGCGCGAGGCTCCGGCATGCCCGGCCCGCGCTCCCACGCCCATCGGCAGAATTCGCTGACGGGCTGAGCGAGTCCGGGCGCTTGCTGCGCATTCATTCGGGAGGAAGTGGTGTTCGTCTGGCGGTGCAGAATGCCCGGCGTCATCGTCGCTTGTGCCGAACGGCAAAAAAAAAAAGGAAAAAGGAAAACAGAGCACGAACGACAGGAACTTGTTCTCGTGCAAGGAGCGTTCGTTCCGCCGATCACCTTTGGCATTACAATCGTCAAGCAGAACTCATTTTATCTTTTCCGGCCGCTGCCGCCGCGGCAGGACGGTGACCCTTGGCCTCTGGGTGAATGGCTGCCCCGGCGTGGCGGCGACCCCTGGCCTCTGGGGGGGCTGACTGCCCCGGCGGGGCGGCGACCCTTGGCCTCTGGGGGGCTGACTGCCCCGACGGGGCGGCGCGCTATTTCCAGTTCCAGGATCGGCATCGCACGCGGCTATTTTGAACAAGGCGGTGGCGCCGCGATAGGCGCGTGCCTCGGCGGCTGCGGCGGGAGGAGGACCTCAGGACGAACGCACCGCGGCCGAGCGCGGCACAGTGACCCAGACGATGCGTTCAGAGCCCCAGGACTCGAACAGAGCGTGTGGCCCCACCAATGGATTCCTCGTTAGGAGAGCAATCCATTGGTGGGGTCACACGTTCAATTCAAGTCCTGGAGCTGGGGATGGCCCACTGTGCGCTGGGCGGTCTTGCAGTCGATGAGGTTGGACCTCTACAGCGCCAGCCGGGCGGCCTAGAGGTGTAATGCCACTTGGCAGGATTGATAAAAGCCCAGCCAAGCAGCGCACCACCCCGTCGGCCGTCACTCCCCCGTCAGTCGTATTTACAGACACGCATTCCATCCATCTCAATTCGACGCCCCCGCACCGCCCCTCGCACCGGGCCCAAAGTGTACACATTTACCATCGATCCGGCCGCAAACATTGAATGTTGGCGTGACCGGAGCGTGGCGGCAGCGCCCATGGGCGCCTTGCGCTGCTGCTGCCATGAGAACCCGCGCGGTCGGCACCGTTCCTGGACGGCGGCAAAGCCTCTGCGCGCTCTCTCTCTCTCTCTCTCTCTCTCTCTCTCTCTCTCTCTCTCTCTCTCTCTCTCTCTCTCTCTCTCTCTCTCTCCTCGCGAAGAGGCTCTGCCGCTCTCTCGCGCTGGCAACTTACATTGGCCGATCACCTAGGCACTGAGAAATCAAGTTGTATTTTCGCCTGCAGAGGGCGCTGCAATCGCTGGCCTGCCTCTCTCTCGCGGTGGCAACTCACCTAGGCGCTGAGAGATATACGCAGAGGACCGCCAGCAGGGGGCGCTGCGACCGTCGTCACGCCACTCTCTCGCGGCGGGGACTCCCAATGGCCGATCACATAGTCGCTGGAAGAACGAAACAAGTTACTGCTGGTAGAGGGCGTTGCAATCGCTGACATGCTCCTGTCTCGCGGTGGCAGCTCACATTGGCCGATCACCTAGGCGCTCAAATCAAGTTGATTTTCAACCGGTAGAGGGCGCTGCAATCGCTGACCTGCCTCTCTCTCGCGGTGGCAACTCACATTGGCCGATCACCTAGGCGCTGACAACTTACCTTAGTGGTCCGCCAGCAGAGGGCGCTGCAATCGCTGACCTGCCTCTCTCTCGCGGTGGCAACTCACATTGGCCGATCACCTAGGCGCTGAGACATGAACTATGTGGTCCGCTAAGAGAGGGCGCTGCGACCGTTTTCACGCGGCTCTCTCGCGGTGGCAGCTCGCATGGGCCGATCACCTAGGCGCTTAGAAATCAAGTTGTTTATCCGCCGGTAGAGGGCGCTGCAAACGCTGACCTGCCTCTCTCTCGCGGTGGCAACTCACATTGGCTGATCACCTAGGCGCTGAGAGATCACATCGTCTCCCCCGTGCCTCACTCCGTGACGTACCTCGGCCGTGTCACTGACGTGTCCGTCACGTCGCGCCGTGATGCGTTCACAGCGGCTCCGCGCGAGTCTGCTTTGATTCATTAGGAACCTGCCCTCCCCTTACATGGCTTTTGGCCTATAGTGCCACACGCGACGCTAGGCCACGCCATGGCCCACAGTAGGCCAGAAGACCGTTGAGACGGCCAAAATCACGGACACGTTTTGAACTCCGGAGTCGCTAAATGGGACTCGAATCGACTGTGTGACCCCACCACCGAGTTGCCCTCCCAAAGAGGAATCTATTGGCGGGTCTGGGGCTCAACACGCGTCCAGAATTTTGGCCGCCTCAACGGTCTTCTGTCCCACTGTGCGCCACGGCGGCACGCACCGTGACGCGGAGAAAGGGAAGGAAAAGCCAATAATAAGCTTGTCGTGGGAGCGAGCTGGTTTCGATTTTGCGCACGGCACGCCACGCCACTCCTGTTGTGTGCTGAATGCGCGGGGCCCGCAAATCCGTTTCTCCGGACACGGCCTGCAGGGCACTTTCCGAACGGGGATCCGTTCTCGCGTCGCTCTGTCTCGCTCGCACCCGTCAGCCTCTACCCTCGGGGTGCGAGGGAGACAGAGCGACGAGGCGTCGCACAGTGGGTCAGAAGACCGGAGAGGCGGCAAAAGCTCAAGACGTGTTTTGAGCTCAAGAGTCGCTAAATGGGACCCGGATGGAACGTGTGACCCCGCCAATGGCTTGCTCTGTCAACGAGGAATCCATTGGTGGGGTCACACGTTTGATTCGAGGCCCACTTAGCGACTCTGGCGCTTAAAACGCGTCTGGGATTTCGGCCGCCTCTACGGTCTTCTGGCCCACTGTGTTGGGAGTCAGTCCGCTGGTGCAGCAGCATCCTACTGGCCGTGACCCGGCCGCCTGTATTTGCCCATTCGCCTCATTGCCAGCTGTTTGCCGCGTGAAAATGCGAACGGGTATTGTGTGCGTGCGCGCGGAACAGCGCAGTAGAACGGCGTGGAACTCGGCGAAGGCGAAAGGAAATTGAAACTGTGTGTGTGGATAGGTGGAGAGGAGGGGGAACGTGTTCTTTGCTCTTGGGACTGCACTGCACAGTGGGTAAGAAGACCGTTGAGACGGCCAAAATCACGGACGCGTTTTGAGCTCCAAAGTCGCTAAATGGGACTCAAATCGAACGTGTGACCCCACCAATGGATTCCTTGTTTGGAGAGCATATTCCATTGGTGGGGTCACACGTTCGATTCGAGTCTTATTTAGCGACTCTGCAGCTCAAAACGTGTCCGGGGTTTTAGCCGCCTCAAGGGTCTTCTGGCCCACTGTTCAGTGCACGGACGCGGCGGCGGACCGGTGCAAAGGAACGACGTGAGCGACGTTTGGTGCGCTGCTTTATTTTGGCCGGCCAATCTAGCGGGGCTGTGTTTCGAGCCGCGTTCCATTTCCATTCCGCCGAAGCCGTTTTCCCGCCAGCAGTGCGCCTTCGCGGGCACGCTGGAGAACACGATCACACACACAAATACACACACACACACACACACACACACACACACACACACACACAAACATACAGGAAGGGACGCGCGGCTGCCTAAAAAGGGCCAGACAACACTGATGCGTTTCGGTCGCGCAGGATGCGGCAGGATGCTTCATTTAGAGGGTTCGGGCCTCAAGGTGGCACAATGTGAGAGAGAGAGAGAGAGAGAGAGAGAGAGAGAGAGAGAGAGAGAGAGAGAGAGAGAGAGAGAGAGAGAGAGAGAGAGAGAGAGAGAGAGAGAGAGAGAGAGAGAGAGAGAGAGAGAGAGAGACGAGGGGAAGCGAGAGAGGGGGGGGAGGAAGGAGACTTGAATGAAGCCGAAGGCTGAAGAAGGGGCAGCGGAGAAAAGAGACGGCGTAGCGAAGGTAAGAGAAGATGGGAGAGGGGGAGGGGGCCCTCCGCGGTGGGTGGCGGGGCGGCACCGGATGGGGGCATCCCTAAAGGACGAGGGAGCGTCCCTAAAGGACTAGAGGGCGTCCCTTAAGGACCAGGAATGCAAAATTCATTAACCGTGTCGATGCTCTTGTGTGGTCTCAGCTGCATAGCGTCCAATCCAATAAACCACTTAAAATTCAAAATTTTAAAATTTGCCTTTTTAAACAAATTATCAAGGCGTGTGGGTTGTCAAAAACCGAACTGAGGACAAACTTCGCTGTGATTCGCATTTCTCGAGGCACGTGTGCCACAAATCTCTTTCAATTTCGTTCCTCTGCTGCTCGCTGTCCGCGGAGAACGGCTGCAGGATCTTCCCGCGTGCCTGGAGAATCAAAGTGTCTTACGTGCGGCCCCGAGTGAGACAGAGAGAGAGAGAGAGAGAGAGAGAGAGAGAGAGAGAGAGAGAGAGAGAGAGAGAGAGAGAGAGAGAGAGAGAGAGAGAGAGAGAGAGAGAGAGAGAGAGAGAGAGAGAGAGAGAGAGAGAGAGAGAGAGAGAGAGAGAGAGAGAGAGAGAGAGCGTCGTGCCGTGTGGTGCCATGTGGTGGGGGTGGGGGCCGGGGTGGGGGCCGGAAGGAGCCTTCGAGCGCGCTCGGCTCCGGTCGGAAATGTGCCGAAGCTGGCCGGAGCCGCAGCGGCAGCCGAACGCCGAGCCGAGCGCTCGGCCCGACCTGCCAGTTTAGTTCTCCACAGACCGCGAGTGAGAGAGGACGCGCCGGCCGCCCCGCTGCCTGTCGTATCACCCGGCAAGGCACCGCTCGAGTCCTGCCGCGACGCACGCGAAGTGAGAGAGACAGCGCCGCTCTCATCCAGCTCCCCAAGGATTACCGACCGCTCCGCAGTGGATGAATGGATACCTGGATTACCTGACGTGACGTGCAGTGATTTCTTTTCTGGAATTTGTTTTCTCGTGCGAGTGCAACTCGAGACATCCGGAGGGCGCGCTCGCCGCAGCTCCAGAGTGTTCGTGCGTGGATAATGCACCGTGTCTGCACCAGTGCTGTGTGTGCCGTCCCCCGGGACGCAAGTGACAAGTGATCAGTGTGCTTCATTTTTTTTTACTTTGCGGAAAATTCGCTACGAGGAAAAGTGCCAAAGTTGAAGTGCAGTGTGTTTGTTCGTCGATGCCTGAACGCTCGGGCCGGTAGCGAGCCCTCAGAATGGCCGGACTGCAGCTCGGCCTGGCGCTGGCGTGGCTGGCGGCCCTCGCTGCGCTGGCGGGGGCGTCGAGCTGCCCCTCCGTGTGCCAGTGCAAGTGGAAGGGCGGCAAGCAGGCCGTCGAGTGCGTCAACCAGAACCTCATCACCATCCAGGACGGCCTGGACCCTGAGACGCAGGTCCTCGACATGTCGGGCAACAACCTGCAGATCCTGCCCAGGGAGCGCTTCGTGCGCGACGGCCTGCTCAACCTGCAGCGCGTGTACCTGCGCAGCTGCCGCATCGGCCAGATCGACGACCGCGCCTTCCAGGGCCTCAACAACCTGGTGGAGCTGGACCTCAGCGAGAACCTGCTCACGTCCGTGCCGTCCGCCACCTTCAACGACATGCCCTTCCTGCGCGACCTGAACCTGGCCAAGAACCCCATCCAGAAGCTGGAGGGGGAGGCGTTCAAGACGGTGCCGGGGCTGGTGAAGCTCGACCTGTCGCAGTGCCAGCTGCAGTACATCGCGCCCAACGCGTTCGAGGGCGTGGAGCTGATGGAGTCCCTGCGGCTCAACGGCAACCACCTGTCCGTGCTGCAGCCGCACACAGTGGACCGGCTGCGGCGGCTGCACGGCGTCGAGCTGCACGACAACCCGTGGCACTGCGACTGCCACCTGCGCGCCGCCAAGCTGTGGCTCACCAACAACAACATCCCGTACGGCGTGCCGCCGCTGTGCAGCAGCGGGCCGCACCGCGTGCAGAACAAGACCTTCGCCGAGCTGCACGTGGACGACTTCGCCTGCAAGCCGGAGATCCTGCCCGTGAGCCGCTACGTGGAGGCGACGACGGGCGAGAACGCGACGGTGTACTGCCGCGTGGGCGGCGTGCCGCAGGCCCAGATCCACTGGTACTGGAACGGCCGCCTGCTCGTCAACAACTCGGCCTTCAGCCCCTACCAGCGGGTCTACGTGTTCGAGGAGGGCAACTTCGAGAAGACGTCCGCCCTGGTGCTGACCAACGCCCAGGAGACGGACTCGTCCGAGTTCTACTGCGTGGCGGAGAACAGCGCCGGCAGCGCCGAGGCCAACTTCACGTTGCACGTGTCCATGCGTCTGGCCGGCATCTCGACGCTGGGTTCGGGCCAGATCGCCGGCCTCAGCGCCGCCCTCATCGTCCTCATCCTCTTCATCCTGCTGGTCATCCTGGTGCTGCTGGTGCGGCTGCGCAAGCCGCCCGCCTCGGAGACCAAGTCGCCCGGGCAGCTCGAGGTGGTGGCCACGATGAACGGCAACACGGTCACCACCAACTGCAAGGCGGCCGTCGTGGACTCGTCCTCCGAGCGCACCACCGTCACCTCGGACTCGCTCATGTCCAACAACCCCATCCAGAAGCCGCCGCGGCGGGCTGAGATATCGTACTCGACGACGCACTACAACGGGCACGGCAGCGTGCTCAGCGCCACGCACTTCTCACCGCCCTCCTCCAACCCGGACCTCATCAACGACACCCGGCTCAACCCGCCGCCGGCCGCGCCCCTCGGCAACGGCCACGTGCTGGGGCTGGGCCATCCCCTGGGGACCAGCAACCCGGCGGGGCCGCTGGGGCCTCTGGGGGGCGTGCCAATGGGGGGCATGCCGCGGCCGGGCAGCGGCGAGTACAGTCGGGCGGGGGGCTGCGACTCGCTGTACCCGTCCGGCATCTGGGACACGCAGTCCCCCGAGCACTACATCAGGCGGACCACCAGCTCCACGGCGGCCGGCCTGCACTACGACGCCTCCGACAAGACGCCCATCATCGGGGACGGCGCCAGCATGGGCGGCGAGTCAGAAGACGACCTGGAGTACCGCAGCCGCACGCTGCCGCGGCCTCACGGCCACCCCCTCCCCCACGTCGTGGACTACCCCCCGGACTACGGGCTGCCCATCCTGGAGAAGGCGGAGGGCGCCCACAGCCCCACCACCACCAGCCCCACCGGCCCCCACCCCCACCCCCCGCTGCCCAATGCCAAGACATTGCGTGTGTGGCAACGGGGCGTGCCAGTGTTGCCCCCTGTGACCGCCTTGAAGCGAGTGTTATCAAGCAATAGAAACTCTCCGGATGAAGGATACCAGGAAGGCTGCGGCACGGATGTCTGAGACTGTGAAAGGTAAAAACGAACAACTGAAAGCTCCTTGCTAAGTGCTGTGGTATGTGTCCAGTCTTTCCTTTACCTGATTCAGTATTGATCAAACACCTGTTTGACCCCAAATTCGCAGCAGCTCAGTGGCTTGCCAAATTATTAAGACTTTATGCACTTTTCCCCTTGAAATGCATAAGAGCTCTCCAAAATACTGCGTAAGAAACTGACTGGTGCATTCGAACTGATGCACGAACTCTTGGCCTAGAGCTTTTTTAGTTTTTGTCCTCCCAAATCTCCCTTTGTGACCTTCACAAAGGAGCTCTCTGTGATATAGCACGTGGAATGTTGAGGAATCCTTTTGTGGATTGAGTTGTTTTGTAATTGGTAGGGCGAAGTAGGGAGTGTAATTGTCTGAAGCAGGCTTGTAAACCCGGTTTTAGTTATGCCAGTAAAGGTTTATGAATTGATCGGATCTCACTGATCAAACGGCAACCAAAGCACTTCTCTATCAAATATCAATATTCAATGCTGGGTAGTTTCTTGGAGTCCTGTAAATCGTCTTGTACCTTATTGTACATTCTGTAAAAATCAATTGCGCGAGAAATGTTCTTGTTTGCTTCAGTGGACTTCATTTAAATGTGAATTTAGTCTCCATTGTCATCATTTAATATTTGAAGAAGATAGAGACACATTCAATTCAATCCAGTGTCTTCCTTGGAGTACTGTCCGGAATTGCACTTCCAACAGGCACAGGGCGTGAAAATGTACTAGTTGCTCAGGCTTCTGTGCCTGCTTTAGCTCCCAGCCTCAGTCAATCTAAAAAATCAAGACTTAGAAAGAGCTATTAGAAAATACATTTGCTGCTTTCTAAAGTGACTTTCTGCTGTGTTTACAAAGCCTGGAAATAATGTACTGAGGTTACTGATTAGATCATTCAATGAAACATATCTTACCGCTACCCTATGTACTTATTTTGAAGAAAATGGTTGAATGTGCTAACAGAAGACATTGTCTTGGATACAATTATTTGAGACTGAGAATGAATGTACACAAGTACTTGAATGTTCAGAGATAGATAATTATGTGTTCAACTTCTCATTGCCGTTGTGACTTGTGTGATAATAGACTACTTGGAGTGTTGCCAGCCATGAGTAGGGAAATTTTCACATGTAAATTTTTTTGTTTTAGTGTGCCCATAACTTATTGGCGGTATTTCGCATGGGATTCATTATGCATTCTAAGAACTCTCACCTTTTCATGCTTTTCTTTTTTTGCTGGATTTTACCCCCTTGCTTGTACTAAAGTAGATAGACGGATTCATTTACCAATTAAGTATACAGATAACGACTGAAAGCTCCCTTAATTTCGCAACTCTTATAATTGGTTGGATTCTTCATTTTTGGTTTTGATCTTCTGTCAAGTTCTTAAGTTATGCATTGTTTCACAGACAAGTGCATAAAAGTTTCATGCGTGATATCTGCATTATGTCTGATGGTACAGTACGTACAGTATTGTCGTGTATATTGAATCGTAGTGGCACAAAAGCGTGTCTTAATGACTGGATCTCGATGTGTAAAGGATAAATATAAAGAAGTAAGAGGGCCAAAATTTGCAGTTTTTTTTAATTAACTGATTTAAAGTCAAACAGTTTCTTTTCGGCCAAATTGTGCAGTACACAAATTAAAATTTGCGGTAATAGGTCTTTAATTTACCAGCTGAAAACCAAAGGTTAGTCAGTAATGTAGTCTTAAATTATTAATTATGAACACGATTAATTTGATGTACATTGTGCAAAATAAGTCTTCTTCCTTCTTTTCTTACTTTTCTATTTTTATATCTATATATAAATAATATACGAAGCAAATCTTTAATATCTATACATAAATATATTTTTGTTGTACATTTTTGTTGTTGATTTTTAATTAAAGCCCAAATTGAATCTGAATTTTTGTTTTTCCTGTTTTTTTGCCATGCCTATAACCATTATCCATGCAATAACAGAGAAATCACGCAAAACACGAAAAAAGTACATTTACTTGCAAAAGTCATTTTTTATTTCGTTTTGTAAAAAAAAGGTGGTTTTGCGTGGTTAATCTAGTTTGTCTCCGGAGGAAAGAAGGCCTCGAAGCATCCGGCGGACCGTCCCAGCGACTCCAGCAGCATCGCCAGCCTTGCGTGAAAACGATGGACCAGCTGCACCAATTGGATTGCCCATCATCGGCTTAGGGACGCATGCATGTGTCACCACACTGCTCGTTGGTGCGGCTGGCGGCCGCACAGTAGGCAACACACAGCGACAGTCACAGGGGAAACCAAACGTCATCACACCAAGATATATATATTTTTTTCAAGCACCTTTTCAATTGCTTCGTTTTTTAGCCTAGCTATCGCCATTACCGCTTAGAAATTACTGCGCCTGCGAGGGCTCACGCTTTCAAACTGCAACATTTTCCTAATTTTTTTTTTCAAATTTTTGAATGTGTAGCCCACGCGAGCGGAACACAAGCTAGAAACGGAATGTCGGGGGGAAGGGGCGGGCAGGGAGGACAAGGAAAAGGGGCCATCGATTATCTCCTCTGCGTGGGCCACTTCCAGGAAACCCTTACCTTTCCCAGTCTCACTAATAATTCTCTCCTCGTCATTCCCTTTCCTTCCCATAATGGCTCCGCGTATTACGTGTTTTGCTGATCGCCCTTCGGTAATGGCCGAGCCCTGTGACCACAATCATCCCCACAATCCGAAATGCGACCCATCCCGGACCAGCCGGCCCCCTTCCACCGAAATCCAGCATCCGTTTTCCTTTTCTTGTCATTATTTCGCAGGCCGTGACTTGGCCCGGCCGATTGGAAGGCCCGAATCACTTGTTTGGGCTTGGGGCTCGTGGACGCGGCAACGCGGGACGCCCTCGCACAGTGGGCCAGAAGACCGACGCTGGCGGCCAAACCTCTACTCGCGTTTTGAGCTCCCTAGTCGCTTAACGGCCTCAAACCGAACGCGTGACCCCACCAATGGACTTCTCGCTCGGAGAGCAATCCATTGGTGGGGTCACACGTCCCGTTCGAGTCCTATTTCGTTGCGACTCTGGACCTTATTACGCGTCTAGAGTCTAGACTTTTGGCCGCGTGCGCCGGTCGTCTGGCCCACTGTGCCTCGGCTGGGGGATACATTCCTTACGATGCTCGGATTGACCTTTCGGGGCGCTCCGTGAGCAATCAGTACCTAGTCTGGCTCGTGAAAGGACGAAGCCTCGGATTGGGGTCGAAGTTGGAGGCACCAGTCTGACCGCGCGGACATTCCCCGCCCTTCTTTGCGGTGCGGCTCGACCAGGTCGAACGCAGTGCGACAAACGGACCCGACTCGTTAATGCAGGTGACTGTACAGGATGTCCCGCCGGCTTCTAAAACAAGGCGCTGATCGATGCTGACCTTTGACAAATGCAGTTTGCAGTGCAGCGCGGCGCGACGCGCCACAGCGGGGTGGTGGAGCCATAACTTTATCGAGGCTGGCTGCTCGGTCGGGGCGGCGGGACCGGCTGCCAGCCCTGCCGGGCCGCCTGGGTCCAGACGGTAATTTGCGCCGTGCGTGCGCTATTACATCGATTACATCCCACCCACGTCTTTGGGCCTTTGGAGCCCGAGGCCGGGTGCACAGTGGGCCAGAAGACCGGTGGAGGCGGTCGACATCCCGGACGGGTTTTGGGCTCCAGAATCGCTAAACAGACTCGAAACGAACGTGTGACCCCACCAATGGATTTTTCTCCGAACGAGGAATCCATTGGTGGGGTCACAAGCCCGATTCGAGTCCAGTTTGGAGCTCAAAACGCACCTAGAATTTGGGCCGCCTGCGCCGGTCTTCTGGCCCTCTGTGAGGCGGACCCTGGACCCCTTCGTGCTTTACTTGCTGGGCCACGCACAGTGGGCCACGCAGCGTCTAATCTAAGGATTACTTTGTGTGGACGTCAAGACGATGGATGGACGACTGTCGAAACATTTCCCCCGCAGCTGTTCGCTGATCGGATTTGTCCCGGATTATTGGGGCTAGGTATCGCGGAGGGGGGGGGGGGAAGCGCGCTCAATTGGACAGGATCAACTATTGTTGGTCCGGATTGGCAATATATGGGACCTCGGCCGCGAGAGGTGCGCTGCGCAGCTAACAATTTCCATCGTATTATTTTCAACGTTCCGCCAGACGTTGTTATGATTCCAGCGGCTGGAAAATCGAAGCTCAATCCGTTAGCAAACGTGGAAACATCCCCGCGAGGCGAGGCCACCAGGGGGCGGTGTGGCGGGGCAGACAGCACTGCCATAATTGGGGCGGGAAAAACAGCGACAAAAACGCGCCTTTTTGTGACAAGGCCGAAGGGGAGAGGGGGGGGGGGTTTCCAGCGCTGCCCTTCTTATCGCGGTGCCCAAAGTGATGATACGTCACAAGCGCGACTGAACGTACCACAGTGGGCCGGAAGACCGGTGGAGGCGGGCGAAGTACCGGACCGGACGCGTTTTGAGCCCCCGAATAGCAAAATAGGACTGGAACCGAACGAGTGACCTCACCGACGGATTGCTCGTTCAGAGAGCAATCTATTGGTGGGGTCACACGTTCGGTTCTAGAGCGATGTAGGGACTCTGGAGCTCAAAACGCGTCCGGTCTTCTGGCCTACTGCGGAACGCACGGCACGCTGCGGTGCGCTGGCGCGCGCTGGCGGCTCCATTTTATTAGTGTCGCTGTCCCCCTCGCCCCGCTCCAACTGGCCGTGATAGGGCGCCGAGAAAAAAAAGAAATTTGGGGCTCTGTGGGGCAGAGCGAGCGAGAGAGGTTAAGTGACGGCTCCAAGTGGAGAATGAAGCTGCGTCTTTCAGTTTGTCACCCGCTGAGCAAAATGTTACGCCGCCATCGCTACCTACAGCAAGGACAAATTTAACTAAATCGTGGGGGTGAAAAAATATATGCAGCTTTACTTCAAAGACGTAGGGCTTCGTCTGTTTGACGTTCCGACTTTACATGGCTCGGCCAGCCCACCTGGAAGTCGGCCAGGACGAAGCGCGGAGCGCCACTGAGAGACAAAAGAAGCGAGTCTGCTGTGTCCATCCTCTACAATTCCAGACGCCGGGACACTTCCAGTGAGCTCGTTGGCCCTGTTTACTCATGCACGCTCCGGCACGCCCCACCACGCCTTTGGCAGGCCCCGCCCCGCCCCGCCGCGCCTTGCCGCGCCCCACTACGCCCCGGCACTCGGAGACAAAGTGGCAAACTAGGTGGACAAACAGCGGAATTGCCTTCTTTTGTTGAACTGCGTCGAAATGAACGGCCGCCTAATCCAGACATTGCGAAGCGCCCCGGCGGCACTGGGGCCCAGTGACTGGCCCCAACCTCTCTCCGGGCTAAACCGTCTTCCGGTCGTCCGCCAATCGGAAAGGGGTCCAAGCTGTATATTGGAGTGCGAGTCGCCGACAGCGCCGCACCGTGCCGCGCACAGTGGGCCAGAAGATCGCCGGCGCAGGAGGCCAAAACTCTTGACGCGTTTTGAGCTCGAGATTCGCCAAAGTGGGACTCGAACCGAAACGTGTGACCCCCACCAATGGATTCCTCGTTCGGAGAGCAATCCATTGGTGGGGTCACACGTTCGGTTCGAGTCCAGTTTGGCGACTCTGGAGCTCCAAACCCGTCCGGGACTTTGACCGCCCCCCACCGGTCTTCTGGCTCACTGTGCCGTGCCGCGCTGGGGGTGGCCCCGGGGTGGCTGAGATTGGCGCGCATTCCGGGCCGAGGTGCACTGGCCCCGGCCAGCCATATGGGGCGGCCGGCCGGCCGTTTTATGAGCAGGCGAGAAGACGGCCGGCCAGGTCCGCGCAGTCCGCGCAGGTCGCACAGTGGGCCAGAAGACCGTCGAGGCGGACAAAATTTTAGACTCATTTTGAGCTCCAGAGTCGCTACATGGGACTCGAATCGCACCAATGGATTCCTCGTTCGGAGAGCAATCTATTGGTGGGGTCACACGTTCGGTTCGAGTCCCATTTAGCGACTCTGGAGGTTCAAAACGTGTCTAGAATTTTAGCCGCCTCAACGGTCTTCTGACCCAATGTGGGTCGAGGGGAAGTTAGTTCCCAGCCCTCTGCCCGAAAGCGGTACTAAGTTGCAGTTAGGGGGCGGGGCGTCGACCGCCCAGAAAAAAAGGCACACTCACACCAGCGAGCGTTGGGGTGGTGGGGCTAGTCGTATGCACCCGTTCGAGACGCCAAACTTTTTCGCGCCGTCTTTTTTTTTTTTTTCCTTCTTTTTGCTGGCCCCACATAATTTAGGCTAGGCCATCAGCAGTCATCAGCCCCTCGCATTGCAACTGCTGATTCGACAGTGCCACCCCAACCCACCCCACCCCCAACCCCGCGTCGGCTGCCCAGTGCACTGCCCAGTGCACTGCCCCCCGCGGTCCTCGACCCCTCCTCTCCGATTCCAGGTTCAGCGGGGTGGACGGCCCGACAGTCTGGCCTGCCTGTCGTGGACAGTTCGGACAGTCATTTTCGTCTCATCCTCGATTCACGCTCCATCTGCCCTCGCGTCTTCCCCCACTAAAACACCAAAATGCCCTCACTTGGCCCAGCTGGCTGCCTGGCTGGCTGCGCAGCCTGCATGGAGTCTCCGAGTGCTGGACGTGGAGTGGACGACGGGATGGAGTGTTTGCCCAGTGTCGTGGGCCGGCCAGCACGGCACGCATAGAGGAAGGCAGGATGTTTGTTCAGCCGCGCGGGCGTGTGCGTGTGTGTGTTCGTGTGTGTGTCTGTGTGAGTGTGTCGCTGCAGAGACCCAAGGTGCAGGATAATGCTCGCCTTAAACCATCAAAAACACTTTTGTGGCACGTCCTACGCCTACCTGCAATCAAGGCACCAGCCGCCAGAAAAAAACTTCCGCCGTTGTTCCTGGTCGATCCACACTGCCCGTTGTTTTAGGGTTCCATGCCGCGACGCCGGGGGCACATAGTGGAACGTGGGCAAAAACACTTTGCTGTTGTGAATGACGTGCCCAGCTGCATTGGTTGTGGATACCGGATTTGCAGCGAGCCTATCGAACAGAGTTGATCGCCACAACAAAGTCTCTGCTTCCGTGCAGGTCGCTCCACCCGCCACCCGGGCAACGAAGAGGCTCTCCGCTCACCTCCCACGCGCGGTTTAGCGCGCGTGCGTGAAAATAATTTAACACCTGCCTGACAGCAGGCTGACGCCATGACGGGCCCAGCGAGCTGGCCGCTATGGGACGGCCTGTCACATGAGCTATATTTGGGGCCGGGCCGCCTAGGATGGTATGCCTAAAGTGATGGTGGTTGGCGTCATCACCACGTTATGCATTCTGTGATCGAGAGCATACCTCCCATCATTTCCGGTTCGGGGCTGCACTCAATGACCTTTTTCTCTCAAAAATTTGCATCATTATTTTTTAACTGTACCTCGAACCTCGAACCTCAAACCTCGATCCGGAGCAAGCAGAGAAGCAGCACAAGCGAGCCTGTAATTGTTCCCCGCACAGTCTCCACAGCCCCGCAGCAAGTTCCCAAATCCGGCCGCGAGGCTGACACCACCCCCTGCACGGCCCCCGCACACCGCAGTGTCTGCCTCGCACCCTTGGGGCGCCCCCCGCGAGAGAGAGAGAGAGAGAGAGAGAGAGAGAGAGAGAGAGAGAGAGAGAGAGAGAGAGAGAGAGAGAGAGCGCTTCAGCTTCTGCTCACCAGGTGATCCGCCCCGGTTGGCGCCACGCCGCGAGGGCTAGGCCTGGACGCTGACGTCGACGCCGGCCTACACGTGCAGTAGCGTGCTGCCCCGGCCAGCGGCGACCTGAGCGCCGAGCGCGCTAGGCACGTGCCGCGCCCACTCAGTGTCTATCTAGAGCCCGCGCGCGACTTTCCCGCGCAGTCTGCATGTCTGGAAGGACTATTTCGGGGCCGAGAATGGGGGGGCGTTGAGTGTAGGGCCCAGGTTGCCTGCCTGTCTGCCTGCCTGCCGTCTGTCTGTCGGCTTGACTCGCGGCGGGGCCGTGATTAATTAGTCACGCAGAAAGAGCCCTTACCAAGCAAGTGAGGCTGGGGCGAAACTAAATACGCACACACGCACGCGCCGCACGCCCGGACGCACAGCGAGCACACGGCGGCAAATGAGTGCGCGCCAGCCCATGCGGAAAATGGAAAGATCCACACGGATCAGGAAGTGTAACCGTACGCACGGACTTGTAAAGGGCTTTGCATTTCGACGTCGCCCCGGCAGCCCAACCGAGCCGCCCCGCCCACCGACCCTCCCGACCAAGCAACCAACCCTCCGACCGCCGCGGCCGCGCGAGTTTACGCAGTCGCGTTAGTGCTGAAATCCCACACCCCCCTGGCACGCACGGCGCCACGCCACGCACGCCCGAGCACGCACGCGAGTGTGGCCTTCGCTCGCGCACGGACGCACGCAGGGACGCAGGGGGCGGCGTGGCGAATGAAGGGTTGACATGACATACTCTCGACACTGTAATGGCAGGGCAGCCACCCCGCGCAAGTGTGTGCGTGCGTCCGTGTGAATGCGCCCGTGTGGGTGTGTGTGAGACAGAGAGAGAGAGAGAGAGAGGGAGAGAGAGAGAGAGAGAGAGAGAGAGAGAGACAGAGAGACAGAGAGACAGAGAGAGAGAGAGAGAGAGAGAGAGAGAGAGAGAGAGAGAGAGAGAGAGAGAGAGAGAGAGAGAGAGAGAGAGTGCACGTGTGCGGGGGCGCAGGGTCCGGCCATACCGCCATTACCTATTGATGGCAGGACGAGACGGCGGTAAGGACCATCCCCTTGCATTCCGTCCGCTGTGGCCCGATCAGCTGTCCCTGCATACTGCATGGGGTGCAGGGCGTGCAGGGCCGGGCCGCGGCGCGGGGTGCATGGCGTGCCGCGGCGCACTTCATCGCCGCGTCCTTGGCGCCCTTGACACCGCGCGGCCGATAAGCCCGTGTACGGGCAGAGCCGAGGCAGAGCTTTCGGGGAGCCCTCGCCCCCGCCCCCGCGCAGCGTCACACAGCGGGCCAGAAGGCGCGTTTTGAGCTCTACAAGCACTACAGGCAAGGGTGAAGCAACTCAACATTTTTGTGTAAGTTTAACAAAATTTCTTTAAATTTTCAAAATCTTTGAAATTTTTCTAATTTTGTCAAAGTGGCCAAAATTTGAGAATTTTTTAAAAATGTCTTCAAACTAATCATTTTTTTTTGCAATTCTTTAAAATGTTTGTTATTTATTTTTGAAATTGTTTGGATGTGGGAGACCGTGTACCCAGGCTAACTTTTAACTAAAAATAAATTTAAAAAATGGAACTCTACACCCCCTCCCCAGTCTTAATGGGGAGGCCTCCTGCTTTACTTCGGTGTTCGGGATGGGAACCGGTGCTATCAGGTAACTGGGGTTAATCCGATCCAGCGACTTCGATATCGTACGCCGGGGGACCCAGTAGGACCCGAGCCGCCGACACGGCCCAACATGGGCAGAGTAGAGTAAGGCAGAGACGATAGAGAGACAGAGAAAGAAAGAACGAGAGTAGTTTTGGGAGCTTTTGTTTGCGCAGGGTGGTCGGTACCAAATGTACCCCCGCTGTCCGGCGCTCCCAGACCCGAACATGCAGTCAGTGGGCCAGCTTCAAAGGACTTATCAACTCCATCCGACGAATCGGAATGGACCCACTCGCGACCAATTTCGAGTGGCTGGCTCGATCGGGGATCGAACCAGTGCCGAGGCCAATCCGCCGAAGCGGACTGCTTTTTAGACACCCGGGTGTAATGGCCTGGATTGAGCCTAGACCACTACACCACCCTGACTTGCACGTCTGCCGAGTGTCGGACGACGGGTTTGAGTTGCAGTGGGAGGAATCCAGTCGAAAAATGAAAGGAACTTCGGGGATTTGATCCCCGGACTTTATGGTCGGGGTCGGACGCCTTACCGCCCTCAGCCACCACGGCTCATGTCAAATGCCGCTTGAAGCAGGCTCTTGCGTGACAATGAGCAGCGGTCAGGGAAAAAAGTTGTGACCCACTAAGATTTGAACTGCCGATCTCCATACCGGGAAACCGACGCGTCGACACCTCCAGTCACCACGGGACATGATGGCGCAGAGGGTGCTGTACCGCTCAAAACGCGTCTGGAGTATTGGCTGTCGCCGCCTGCTTCAAAGTACAGCACCCTCAGCGCCACCGTGGCGGCAGCTTCCCGAACTAATAGCGCCGCACTCGATCTTTGCTCCGCGGAATTGCGACACTTTTTCCCTGGTTGCACAGTGCACATGCCACCGGGCCAACCACGCCAGCCAGGGCCTGCTCCGCTTGCTTTTAGCCTCCATCACGGGTTTTTATGCTGCAGTGGGATGGGAATAGCCGGCGGGGGCGTGGTGGCGCGTGGCGCGTGGCGGGGCGGCGGGGCGGCCCAGGCAGGGCTGGCAGCCCCGGCCGCGATACAACAGAAGGTTTTGGCGTTGGCGTGCGGGGCCGCTTTATTTTATCGCGGTCTCATATCAATCTCAAAAATTTTCACAGTCCGCCGCAGCGGTGAATTCATGAAGGGGGTAAAGGGTGGGGGAGGGGAAGGGAGGGCGTGGGTGGGAGGGGGATGGGGGTAGAGGGGAAAGGGCGGAAAAGGGCGCGAGGGGGCAGCGGGGGCGTTGGTTTTGTTATTCGGGATCAATTCGAGGAGTCGTACTGCCCCGCCACGTCCGGCGAGCCGGCAGCCGCGCCGGGCCAACCTTGACCTGGAGGAAGGGCTGCCTGGGGAGGCCGGAGGAAACAACAACGCCGCAATGTGGAAGTGATGGAGCCGTGTGGAATGTGTGAGTGTTGTCGGCGGCATTTCAGCAGCTGCGCTACCTCACATCGACCGGCCGCCGGCCGGCCAGGCAGGCAGGCAGGCCACAGTGGGCTGGAAGGCCGGCGCAGTCGGCCAAAACTCTGGACGCGATTTGAGCTCCGCAGAGTCACCAAATGGGACCCGAACCGAACGTGTGACACCACCGATGGATTCCTCGACCGGAGAGCAATCCATCGGTTGGGTCACGCGTTCGGTTCGAGTCCCATTTGGCGACTCTGGAGCTCAAAACCCGTTCGGGATTTCGCGGGCTCACTGTGCAGGCTGCAGGCAGGCGCCGTGCGGGTAGGCAACCCGAGTGCAGCCGTGTGCGGCGCGCTGCGTTGCGGACGCCCGGCAATGGCGGAACGACGCCACCAGCAACAGCCCCGCTGCTTTGCGCCGGCCATCTTGGCGTGGCCGAGGATTAATGCGCAGTCGCAATACAGCCGGGCGGTCGGCCTCTGGCCGGTGGAAACAAACGAACGCACAAAAGAGACACATTTAAGTAATGAAACAAATTCCTGGGGGACTGAGCGGCGCGGCGTGCGTGCTCGGCGTGTGCATGCAGCGAGGCCGCGGCGGGGAAGGTGCGTCGCGGAGCGCCGCACGGGAGACACTTACATATTTTACCGAATCCACCGGGATAGATACATTCATGCACGCTTCCTTCTTCGGGTTGACGTTTGGCTCTTCCCGTGCCTCTCGCAGGCGCTCCGTTTGCGTCGGCCCGTCGGCCGAGCATAACGTATTTACTGCGGGCGACGTCACGAACGTCCCACAGTGGGCCCGTAGACCGGCAGCGTAAGCGGCTCTGCTCAAGACGCGTGCAGAGTTTACGCGACCTCCGTCGGTCTTCTGGCCCACTGGGCGTCCACAAACGCCACACTGACGGCCGCCCCCTCGCGTGGCGCGCAACTTGTGGGCGAAACAGTCTCTAAGTAGATGGGGGAAAGAATACGCAATTTGTTTTTTGTTTGTTCGTTTTTATTTCTCCGGAAAAAAAATAGCAGATGGTCTGAAGAAGAAAAGTGAATTGCGATCGGTGACGGCGAAAGCGGAGAAATAACGTAGAAAAAGTTGACAGTGTCGACAACAAATTCAAAGTTGTTTCCCCGCCTCGTTTAGGAAAGTCCCTTATCAAAAACTAGATTGATGGCTCCCAGCGCGTGGGGGCTGAGTGCGCCTGCAGCCGACGCAACCCTCGCGCCGCACAGTGGGTCAGAAGACCGTCGCGGCTAAAACTCTAGACACGTTTTGAGCTCCAGAGTCGCTAAGTAGGACTCGAACCGAATGTGTGACCGCACCATCCTCGTTTGCAGAGCAATCCATTGGTGGGGTCACACCTTTGATTCGAGTCCCACTTAGCGACTCTGGAGCACAAAACGCGTCCGGGATTTTGTCCGCCGCCACGGTCTTCTGGCCCACCGCGCGGCCCTCGCGCCGCACCGCCGTGTCCTCTCGGTCTGGCCGCCAATGAATGGCGGAGAATCACGCGAGCGCGCGTAAAATGGACTAATCTGAAAGTGACTCCCCCACCCCTTATTTTCATTCTTTCCCTTTCTCCGCGTTTTCTGCTGAATTTTTCATCCCGGCGCGGTCGGTGCCCGCAGCGCGGCGCGACGGCGCGGATCGGCGTTCGCCGCTTTGTTTTGCATCCCGCTCCGCTCTCGCTGCGGCCGCGTCGCCGTGGCGCGGAACTTCGCTTCCTGGTCGAAGCCGTCAGGCACTGGGAATTGGTTCGCGCGGGCAGCGTTGTGGTGACGCGGCTCCGCAAAAAGCGCACAGTGGGCCGGAGACAGCGCGTCGTTCTGGCGCATGTTGCCTTGCATGCGCCCATAAGCGCACTGTGCGATATCGGCCCCTTTCGCCGCCGCCGTTTTTTTTTGCCGCGTGCACTATCCCGGCCGCGGCGACCGTTTGTAGAGAGGGAGGGCTTCATCGAAAAATCGTTGCGAGACGGAAACCGCACCAAATCTTGGAATGGGCCCAATGAATGCGAATGGAGCTGGCTGGAGCCTGGCCGGAGCCCAGCCTGACACAGTAGGTCAGAAGACCATTGAGGCGGCCAAAATTCCGGACGCGTTTTGAGCTCCAGAGTCGCTAAATGGGACTAGAATCGAACGGGTGACCCCACCAATCGATTTCTCTCCGAATGAGGAATCCGTTGGTGGGCTAACACGTTCGATTCGAGTCCCAATTAGCGACTCTGGAGCTCAAAACGCGTCCAGCATTTTGGCCGCCTCAACGGTCTTCTGGCCCACTGTGCCTCAGCGCGGCTGGAGCAGCGCGGCTGGAGTTGGCGATCGGATATCGCGGACCATCAGAAGGGAGGGGCGTGGCCAGGCGTGGCTGGCTGGCGGGGCGCTGCACACTTTTACGAGCGATCGCTCGGGATTTCCTCCAGGAGTTCCTCCACCAGTTCTCCAGCGGAATGAAAAATCGAGTGTAATGGAAACGAATGGAAACCGCGCCACTTTGGCAGCGACACCGACACCCCCTCGGCGCCAACGAGAAGAAGCGCGCCAAGACTGGGGACGCCGCGAAGCCAGTGTTGCCACGCTGGCGGCTAAAAATTCCCACGATGCATCCGTTTTGAGAAAAAAAAGAAGAAGAAAATATCGAGTAGATTTTTTGTAAAGCATCCAGTGGGTTGCCAAACTCTGTTGTTGTTGTTGTTGTTGTTGTTGCGAACCCCGCGATGGATCGCGGCGCGGAGAGAGAGACGGATGGCGCCATTAAGAAAGTATGAATCAGCCGCGAAACCAAGCCTACAGCTTTACACGGCCAGATTAACAAGAACACGCCCGCGACCATGTCAAGACCGCCGTCAAGACCGCCGTCAAGACCGCCGTCAAGGCCGTCGTCAAGGCCACGTCCCCGGACTGACATGATGGAGATGGCGCCCAGTGGGCCAGAGGACCGGCGCAGGCGGCCCAAGACTCTAGACGCGAACCGACCGTGTGACCGCCAATGGATTCCGCGTTCAGAGAGCAGTCTATAGGTGGGGTCACACGTTCGGTCCGAGTTCCATTTACCGACTGTGGTGCTGAAAACCCGTCTCAGCCGGTCGTCTGGCCCACTGTGTGGCGGTCTCCACGGCAGTGCGGCGGGCGGCTTCCCTTCGCGCTCGCGCTTGAATCGAACCAGGTGGCGCAGGAGGAAGCGACACACGGCTCGCCTGCGTGTCCGGGCGCCGCGCCGCGCCGCGCCATGCCATGCCCCCCGGGCTCACACATGATGCACAAAGAAACGCCAGCGACTACAGCACACAAACCAGCACCGCTTGTGGGAGGCGGGCGCGACGCGCGTCAAAAGGTGAGTTCACGCACATGCTCCAGGCGCCGGAAGACGAGGACGGGCGAAGCGGCAGAAGAAGAGAAAGAGAGAACTTGGTGTGCAGCTCTGCAGTCGGAGGGGGGAAGCTGGAGCCCTGCACTCCGGGCGATGCCTCTCTGCGGGCTGGCCGGCGATTTATTGCAATTGATATCAATAATTTGGGGGAGGTCGATGGACTGCGACGCGGGGAAGTGAAAACCCTCTCGCCCTCCCCTTGCTTCTCCAGTGGGCCGCGACGCGCGCCGAGCGCCCCTTTCCCCGGAGAAGTATTTCCCATCGCCGGGAAACGATCACGAGTTTGCATGAATTCCCCGCCAGGGGCGGCCGCGCCGTGGGCCAGAAGACGGGTCCAGGACGGGTTTTGCGCTCGCAGAGTCCGCTAAATGGGACTCGAACTGAACGTGCGACGCCACCAATGGATTGCTCTCTGAACGAGGAATCCATTGGTGGGGTCACATGTTCAATTCGAGTCCCAATCAACGACTCCGGAGCTCAAAACCAGCGTGCAGTTTCGGCCGCCTGCGCTGGTCTTCTGGCCCACTGTGCTCCGCACGCCTACCATGCGACGCGTTGGCGAGAGCCGTGACACCTTGGCTTGCCCGCCGCCCGAGGGTACCCCACAACCACACCGCCGCGCCGCCAAAATATTTGCTGCGATTTATTGTTGCCGGATGGACTGGTGCCCTGCTGCCAGACCTCGCGAGGGGGTTCTCATATTCTCCTCTCCTCGAAGTGGATGAGTGTGGAGTTCGGTTCCGGTGCAGCCCAAACTTTCTCCTCCCTTTTCGCTCCCCTTTTATCACTTCCCCTGTTTTATGTCCTTCATCCCCTACGTTTGTAGAGCGTAATGCAGTTGCTCCGTACTCCTTCCGGTTTCCGGGTTCCGCTCGCACTTTATGTAAGATATTTCCCCCCTCCCTCCTATGCTTCTGCCCTTGCCTGCCTGCTCGCTGCTCGCGGGGCGCAAATCGGTGGGGGCCGCGTTCTGCGAATCGAGAGAGAGAGAGAGAGAGAGAGAGAGAGAGAGAGAGAGAGAGAGAGAGAGAGAGAGAGAGAGAGAGAGAGAGAGAGAGAGAGAGAGAGGGAGAGAGAGGGGGGGGGAGAGAAGAGAGAGAGAGAGAGAGAGAGGAGAGAGAGAGAGAGAGAGGGGGGGGGAGAGAAGAGAGAGAGAGCATCGGAAAGAATGCGGTGCGTCGGAGCGATATTCAGTGTGATCTATAATTCAACGAATCCCCCTGCCTTATCACTGCTCCACTGATGCTGCACGTATCGGCTGCGCCGCCAGCCCCGCCGCCCGGCCGCCCCCCCGTGCAGACGCCCCATAGATCTGCGAGCCAAATTGTATAAATTGCCAAGCCGCGAGATTTTTGTTTTATCGGGCGATACTGAGGGGCGAGAGGGTTGGCGCCGCACAGTGGGCCAGAAGACCGGGGGCGGTCAAAATCCCGGACGCGTGTTCAGCTCCAAAGTCGCTATGGAACTCGAACCGAACGTGTGACCCCACCAATGGATTGTTCTCCGAACGAGGAATGCATGGGCTGGGGTCACACGTGCGATTCGAGTCCTGCGTAGCGGCTATGTGGCTCAAAACGCGTCTGGAGTTTTCGCCTCTTGCGCCGCTCTTCTGGCCCACTGTGCGCCGTTTGCGCGCAGAGTGTCGTAAGACGGAAGAAACGACCATCTATTTCCTGCGCTAGTCGCAGGCCCGCAGCAGGCCTGGAGGAATCATTCAATGAACTGTGTGTTTGCATAGCTCCTCGGGAAGGAGATTTGAATTGCCGGCGCTTTTATTTTCGGCAAGGGCGTGGGCGCCGGGACTAGCAAAGCGGAAAACTTGGGTGGCCGTGACGTGGTCGGTGACGTTCTTGGCGACCTGGGCACCGCCGCCGAGTCCCGGACACGCAGGCAACAACGGCGTGACGTCATTGCGTTGTCAGGATCGCCGAACGGGCCGCGCCGCGTATCGCCGCGCTGCGTGTTGTGGTCCATGAATAGCCGAGTGACTTTCGATCTCGTTAAAAATGGAGTCCTTCGGCGGCTCGACTGTGTCTCTGCGAATACGCACCGGATGGGCCAGAAGGGCCGAGGCAAGGCACCGCACAGTGGGCGGGAGGACCGGCGCAGGCGGCCAAGGACGCGTTTCGAGCTCCGCACTCACTCAATGGGACTCGAACCGAACGTGTGACCCCACCGATGGATTCCTCGTTTGGAGAGTAATATATTGGTGGGGTCACACGTTCGGTTCAAGTCCCATGTAGCTTCTCTGGAGCTCAAAACGCGTCCAGAGTTTTGGCCGCCTCCATCGGTCTTCTGGCCCACTCGACACTGTGGGGCTAGAGGGTAGGTGGCGGCCGACAGCACAAAGACACAGCCAGACGCGGGAGGCGGCAATAAGCACGCCGCAGCAGCGCACCAGACCAGCACTCACAACTTTGCCGTCCACAGGGCCTCCAACCGCCTCGCCTCCCCCCCCCTCTCGCCACCCGCGTTCCGCCGCGCCAACTTCGCGACCTGTCCTCGTGGCGACACGGTTGTGTTGGCTCCGAGACGCTATTCTTCCCAATCAATCGAAATCACTGGACGCGTCTACTTGGAAGCCCGTCTGCCTCTTTTTGAACCCCCCTCTCCCCCCTCCCCTCCAGGTGCGTCTGTCGACACAAGGATGTAATAAGCAGCGCGCCGCCAGGTGCTCGCCGGCTAGCAAAGTTTGCTTTATCAGGTGGCAGTCCAAATCAGGGCGAATTTAATTAACGGAGTGCGGGCGCCCCCCCCCTCCTTTCCGGGACCGGTGGAGGAGCTGCCCCCTCCCCCCTCCAATCCCCGATCGTCTCCGAAAAACCTCGTTTGTTTTGTCGTCGTCCACTTACTTACCGAGGCACGAATTTGAGAGGCGAGCAGGGAAATAATGAAAGAGGGCCAGAATAAAAACGAGAGCGGGAAAAAGGAAGAAGGGGGAGGGGGCAGGGGATCCGCCGCCCTTTTTCATTTGCG
>CM060091.1:6352315-6422315 GCA_030522485.1 Stenchaetothrips biformis
TTGGCCCGGCCGATTGGAAGGCCCGAATCACTTGTTTGGGCTTGGGGCTCGTGGACGCGGCAACGCGGGACGCCCTCGCACAGTGGGCCAGAAGACCGACGCTGGCGGCCAAACCTCTACTCGCGTTTTGAGCTCCCTAGTCGCTTAACGGCCTCAAACCGAACCAATGGACTCCTCGTTCGGAGAGCAATCCATTGGTGGGGTCACACGTCCCGTTCGAGTCCTATTTCGTTGCGACTCTGGACCTTATTACGCGTCTAGAGTCTAGACTTTTGGCCGCGTGCGCCGGTCGTCTGGCCCACTGTGCCTCGGCTGGGGGATACATTCCTTACGATGCTCGGATTGACCTTTCGGGGCGCTCCGTGAGCAATCAGTACCTAGTCTGGCTCGTGAAAGGACGAAGCCTCGGATTGGGGTCGAAGTTGGAGGCACCAGTCTGACCGCGCGGACATTCCCCGCCCTTCTTTGCGGTGCGGCTCGACCAGGTCGAACGCAGTGCGACAAACTGTACAGGATGTCCCGCCGGCTTCTAAAACAAGGCGCTGATCGATGCTGACCTTTGACAAATGCAGTTTGCAGTGCAGCGCGGCGCGACGCGCCACAGCGGGGTGGTGGAGCCATAACTTTATCGAGGCTGGCTGCTCGGTCGGGGCGGCGGGACCGGCTGCCAGCCCTGCCGGGCCGCCTGGGTCCAGACGGTAATTTGCGCCGTGCGTGCGCTATTACATCGATTACATCCCACCCACGTCTTTGGGCCTTTGGAGCCCGAGGCCGGGTGCACAGTGGGCCAGAAGACCGGTGGAGGCGGTCGACATCCCGGACGGGTTTTGGGCTCCAGAATCGCTAAACAGACTCGAAACGAACGTGTGACCCCACCAATGGATTTTTCTCCGAACGAGGAATCCATTGGTGGGGTCACAAGCCCGATTCGAGTCCAGTTTGGAGCTCAAAACGCACCTAGAATTTGGGCCGCCTGCGCCGGTCTTCTGGCCCTCTGTGAGGCGGACCCTGGACCCCTTCGTGCTTTACTTGCTGGGCCACGCACAGTGGGCCACGCAGCGTCTAATCTAAGGATTACTTTGTGTGGACGTCAAGACGATGGATGGACGACTGTCGAAACATTTCCCCCGCAGCTGTTCGCTGATCGGATTTGTCCCGGATTATTGGGGCTAGGTATCGCGGAGGGGGGGGGGGGGAAGCGCGCTCAATTGGACAGGATCAACTATTGTTGGTCCGGATTGGCAATATATGGGACCTCGGCCGCGAGAGGTGCGCTGCGCAGCTAACAATTTCCATCGTATTATTTTCAACGTTCCGCCAGACGTTGTTATGATTCCAACGGCTGGAAAATCGAAGCTCAATCCGTTAGCAAACGTGGAAACATCCCCGCGAGGCGAGGCCACCAGGGGGCGGTGTGGCGGGGCAGACAGCACTGCCATAATTGGGGCGGGAAAAACAGCGACAAAAACGCGCCTTTTTGTGACAAGGCCGAAGGGGGTGGGGGGTTGTTCCAGCGCTGCCCTTCTTATCGCGGTGCCCAAAGTGATGATACGTCACAAGCGCGACTGAACGGACCACAGTGGGCCGGAAGACCGGTGGAGGCGGGCGAAGTACCGGACCGGACGCGTTTTGAGCTCCAGAGTAGCAAAATAGGACTGGAACCGAACGAGTGACCTCACCGTTGGATTGCTCGTTCAGAGAGCAATCTATTGGTGGGGTCACACATTCGGTTCTAGAGCGATGTAGGGACTCTGGAGCTCAAAACGCGTCCGGTCTTCTGGCCTACTGCGGAACGCACGGCACGCTGCGGTGGGCTGGCGGCTCCATTTTATTAGTGTCGCTGTCCCCCTCGCCCCGCTCCAACTGGCCGTGATAGGGCGCCGAGAAAAAAAGAAATTTGGGGCTCTGCGGGGCAGAGCGAACGAGAGAGGTTAAGTGACGGCTCCAAGTGGAGAATGAAGCTGCGTCTTTCAGTTTGTCACCCGCTGAGCAAAATGTTACGCCGCCAGCGCTACCTACAGCAAGGACAAATTTAACTAAATCGTGGGGGTGAAAAAATATATGCAGCTTTACTTCAAAGACGTAGGGCTTCGTCTGTTTGACGTTCCGACTTTACATGGCTCGGCCAGCCCACCTGGAAGTCGGCCAGGACGAAGCGCGGAGCGCCACTGAGAGACAAAAGAAGCGAGTCTGCTGTGTCCATCCTCTACAATTCCAGGCGCCGGGACACTTCCAGTGAGCTCGTTGGCCCTGTTTACTCATGCACGCTCCGGCACGCCCCACCACGCCTTTGGCAGGCCCCGCCCCGCCCCGCCGCGCTTTGCCGCGCCCCACTACGCCCCGGCACTCGGAGACAAAGTGGCAAACTAGGTGGACAAACAGCGGAATTGCCTTCTTTTGTTGAACTGCGTCGAAATGAACGGCCGCCTAATCCAGACATTGCGATGCGCCCCGGCGGCACTGGCGCCCAGTGACTGGGCCCAACCTCTCTCGGGGCTAAACCGTCTTCCGGTCGTCCGCCAATCGGAAAGGGGTCCAAGGTATATTGGAGTGCGAGTCGCCGACAGCGCCGCACCGTGCCGCGCACAGTGGGCCAGAAGATCGCCGGCGCAGGAGGCCAAAACTATTGACGCGTTTTGAGCTCGAGATTCGCCAAAGTGGGACTCGAACCGAAACGTGTGACCCCCACCAATGGATTCCTCGTTCGGAGAGCAATCCATTGGTGGGGTCACACGTTCGGTTCGAGTCCAGTTTGGCGACTCTGGAGCTCCAAACCCGTCCGGGACTTTGACCGCCCCCCACCGGTCTTCTGGCTCACTGTGCCGTGCCGCGCTGGGGGTGGCCCCGGGGTGGCTGAGATTGGCGCGCATTCCGGGCCGAGGTGCACTGGCCCCGGCCAGCCATATGGGGCGGCCGGCCGGCCGTTTTATGAGCAGGCGAGAAGACGGCCGGCCAGGTCCGCGCAGTCCGCGCAGGTCGCACAGTGGGCCAGAAGACCGGCGAGGCGGACAAAATTTTAGACGCATTTTGAGCTCCAGAGTCGCTACATGGGACTCGAATCGCACCAATGGATTCCTCGTTCGGAGAGCAATCTATTGGTGGGGTCACACGTTCGGTTCGAGTCCCATTTAGCGACTCTGGAGGTTCAAAACGTGTCTAGAATTTTAGCCGCCTCAACGGTCTTCTGACCCAATGTGGGTCGAGGGGAAGTTGGTTCCCTCTGCCCGAAAGCGGTACTAAGTTGCAGTTAGGGGGCGGGGCGTCGACCGCCCAGAAAAAAAGGCACACTCACACCAGCGAGCGTTGGGGTGGTGGGGCTAGTCGTATGCACCCGTTCGAGACGCCAAACTTTTTCGCGCCGTTTTTTTGTTTGTTTTTTTTCTTTTTGCCGGCCCCACATAATTTAGGCTAGGCCATCAGCAGTCATCAGCCCCTCGCATTGCAACTGCTGATTCGACAGTGCCACCCCAACCCACCCCTACCCCAACCCCGCGTCGGCTGCCCAGTGCACTGCCCAGTGCACTGCCCCCCGCGGTCCTCGACCCCTCCTCTCCGATTCCAGGTTCAGCGGGGTGGACGGCCCGACAGTCTGGCCTGCCTGTCGTGGACACTTCGGACAGTCATTTTCGTCTCATCCTCGATTCACGCTCCATCTGCCCTCGCGTCTTCCCCCACTAAAACACCAAAATGCCCTCACTTGGCCCAGCTGGCTGGCTGGCTGCCTGGCTGGCTGCGCAGCCTGCATGGAGTCTCCGAGTGCTGGACGTGGAGTGGACGACGGGATGGAGTGTTTGCCCAGTGTCGTGGGCCGGCCAGCACGGCACGCATAGAGGAAGGCAGGATGTTTGTTCAGCCGCGCGGGCGTGTGCGTGTGTGTGTTCGTGTGTGTGTCTGTGTGAGTGTGTGTGTCTGTGTGAGTGTGTGTGTCTGTGTGAGTGTGTCGCTGCAGAGACCCAAGGTGCAGGATAATGCTCGCCTTAAACCATCAAAAACACTTTTGTGGCACGTCCTACGCCTACCTGCAATCAAGGCACCAGCCGCCAGAAAAAACTTCCGCTGTTGTTCCTGGTCGATCCACACTGCCCGTTGTTTTAGTGTTCCATGCCGCGACGCCGGGGGCACATAGTGAAACGTGGGCAAAATCTCGGACGGGTTTCGAGCTCCTGAGACAACGCCGAGGCCCGCGCGGCGGGCCGCTCACCTCCCACGCGCGGTTTAGCGCGCGTGCGTGAAAATAATTTAACACCTGCCTGACAGCAGGCTGACGCCATGACGGGCCCAGCGAGCTGGCCGCTATGGGACGGCCTGTCACATGAGCTATATTTGGGGCCGGGCCGCCTAGGATGGTATGCCTAAAGTGATGGTGGTTGGCGTCATCACCACGTTGCATTCTGTGATCGAGAGCATACCTCCCATCATTTCCGGTTCGGGGCTGCACTCAATGACCTTTTTCTCTCAAAAATTTACATCATTATTTTTTAATTGTACCTCGAACCTCGAACCTCAAACCTCGATCCGGAGCAAGCAGAGAAGCAGCACAAGCGAGCCTGTAATTGTTCCCCGCACAGTCTCCACAGCCCCGCAGCAAGTTCCCAAATCCGGCCGCGAGGCTGACACCACCCCCTGCACGGCCCCCGCACACCGCAGTGGCGCTCTGTCTGCCTCGCACCCTTGGGGCGCCCCACGACAGAGAGAGAGAAAGAGAGAGAGAGAGAGAGAGAGAGAGAGAGAGAGAGAGAGAGAGTGAGAGAGAGAGAGAGCTTCAGCTTCTGCTCACCAGGTGATCCGCCCCGGTTGGCGCCACGCCGCGAGGGCTAGGCCGGGACGCTGACGTCGACGCCGGCCTACACGTGCAGTAGCGTGCTGCCCCGGCCAGCGGCGACCTGAGCGCCGAGCGCGCCAGGCACGTGCCGCGCCCACTCAGTGTCTATCTAGAGCCGCGCGCGACTTTCCCGCGCAGTCTGCATGTCTGGAAGGACTATTTCGGGGCCGAGAATGGGCGGGCGTTGAGTGTAGGGCCCAGGTTGCCTGCATGTCTGCCTGCCTGCCGTCTGTCTGTCGGCTTGACTCGCGGCGGGGCCGTGATTAATTAGTCACGCAGAAAGAGCCCTTACCAAGCAAGTGAGGCTGGGGCGAAACTAAATACGCACACACGCACGCGCCGCACGCCCGGACGCACAGCGAGCACACGGCGGCAAATGAGTGCGCGCCAGCCCATGCGGAAAATGGAAAGATCCACACGGATCAGGAAGTGTAACCGTACGCACGGACTTGTAAAGGGCTTTGCATTTCGACGTCGCCCCGGCAGCCCAACCGAGCCGCCCCGCCCACCCGCCCGACCAAGCAACCAACCCTCCGACCGCCGCGGCCGCGCGAGTTTACGCAGTCGCGTTAGTGCTGAAATTCCACACCCCCTGGCACGCACGGCGCCACGCCACGCACGCCCGAGCACGCACGCGAGTGTGGCCTTCGCTCGCGCACGGACGCACGCAGGGACGCAGGGGGCGGCGTGGCGAATGAAGGGTTGACATGACATACTCTCGACACTGTAATGGCAGGGCAGCCACCCCGCGCAGGTGTGTGCGTGCGTCCGTGTGAATGCGCCCGTGTGTGTGTGGGTGTGTGTGAGACAGAGAGAGAGAGAGAGAGAGAGAGAGAGAGAGAGAGAGAGAGAGAGAGAGAGAGGGCGTGCACGTGTGCGGGGGCGGAGGGTCCGGCCATACCGCCATTACCTATTGATGGCAGGACGAGACGGTGGTAAGGACCATCCCCTTGCATTCCGTCCGCTGTGGCCCGATCAGCTGTCCCTGCATACTGCATAGGGTGCAGGGCGTGCAGGGCCGGGCCGCGGCGCGGGGTGCATGGCGTGCCGCGGCGCACTTCATCGCCGCGTCCTTGGCGCCCTTGACACCGCGCGGCCGATAAGCCCGTGTACGGGCAGAGCCGAGGCAGAGCTTTCGGGGAGCCCTCGCCCTCGCCCCCGCGCAGCGTCACACAGCGGGCCAGAAGGCGCGTTTTGAGCTCTAGAAGCGCTAGAGGCAAGGGTGAAGCAACTCAACATTTTTGTGTAAGTTTAACAAAATTTCTTTAAAGTTTCAAAATCTTTGAAATTTTTCTAATTTTGTCAAAGTGGCCAAAATTTGAGAATTTTTTAAAAATGTCTTCAAACTAATCAATTTTTTTTTGCAATTCTTTAAAATTTTTGTTATTTATTTTTGAAATTGTTTGGATGTGGGAGACCGTGTACCCAGGCTAACTTTTAACTAAAAATAAATTTAAAAAATGGAACTCTACACCCCCTCCCCAGTCTTAATGGGGAGGCCTCCTGCTTTACTTCGGTGTTCGGGATGGGAACCGGTGCTATCAGGTAACTGGGGTTAATCCGATCCAGCGACTTCGATATCGTACGCCGGGGGACCCAGTAGGACCCGAGCCGCCGACACGGCCCAACATGGGCAGAGTAGAGTAAGGCAGAGACGATAGAGAGACAGAGAAAGAAAGAAAGAGAGAGTAGTTTTGGGAGCTTTTGTTTGCGCAGGCTGGTCGGTACCCAAATGGTACACCCGCTGTCCGGCGCTCCCAGACCCGAACATGCAGTCAGTGGGCCAGCTTCAAAGGACTTATCAACTCCATCCGACGAATCGGAATGGACCCACTCGCGACCAATCTCGAGTGGCTGGCTCGATCGGGGATCGAACCAGTGCCGAGGCCAATCCGCCGAAGCGGACTGCTTTTTAGACACCCGGGTGTAATGGCCTGGATTGAGCCTAGACCACTACACCACCCTGACTTGCACGTCTGCCGAGTGTTGGACGACGGGTTTGAGTTGCAGTGGGAGGAAGCCAGTCGAAAAATGAAAGGAACTTCGGGGATTTGATCCCCGGACCTTATGGTCGGGGTCGGACGCCTTACCGCCCTCAGCCACCACGGCTCATGTCAGATGCCGCTTGAAGCAGGCTCTTGCGTGACAATGAGCAGTGGTCAGGGAAAAAAGTTGTGAAGTAATAAGATTTGAACCGCCGATCTCCATACCCGTACACCGACGCGTCGACACCTCCAGCCACCACGGGACATGATGGCGCTGAGGGTGCTGTACCGCTCAAAACGCGTCTGGAGTATTGGCTGTCGCCGCCTGCTTCAAAGTACAGCACCCTCAGCGCCACCGTGGCGGCAGCTTCCCGAACTAATAGCGCCGCACTCGATCTTTCCTCCGCGGAATTGCGACCCTTTTTCCCTGGTTGCACAGTGCACATGCCACCAGGCCAACCACGCCAGGCAGGGCCTGCTCCGCTTGCTTTTAGCCTCCATCACGGGTTTTTATGCTGCAGTGGGATGGGAATAGCCGGCGGGGGCGTGGTGGCGCGTGGCGCGTGGCGGGGCGGCGGGGCGGCCCAGGCAGGGCTGGCAGCCCCGGCCGCGATACAACAGAAGGTTTTGGCGTTGGCGTGCGGGGCCGCTTTATTTTATCGCGGTCTCATATCAATCTCAAAAATTTTCACAGTCCGCCGCAGCGGTGAATTCATGAAGGGGGTAAAGGGTGGGGGAGGGGAAGGGAGGGCGTGGGTGGGAGGGGGATGGGGGTAGAGGGGAAAGGGCGGCAAAGGGCGCGAGGGGGCAGCGGGGGCGTTGGTTTTGTTATTCGGGATCAATTCGAGGAGTCGTACTGCCCCGCCACGTCCGGCGAGCCGGCAGCCGCGCCGGGCCAACCTTGACCTGGAGGAAGGGCTGCCTGGGGAGGCCGGAGGAAACAACAACGCCGCAATGTGGAAGTGATGGAGCCGTGTGGAATGTGTGAGTGTTGTCGGCGGCATTTCAGCAGCTGCGCTACCTCACATCGACCGGCCGCCGGCCGGCCAGGCAGGCAGGCAGGCCACAGTGGGCTGGAAGGCCGGCGCGGTCGGCCAAAACTCTGGACGCGATTTGAGCTCCGCAGAGTCACCAAATGGGACCCGAACCGAACGTGTGACACCACCGATGGATGCCTCGTTTGGGGAGCAATCCATCGGTTGGGTCACGCGTTCGGTTCGAGTCCCATTTGGCGACTCTGGATCTCAAAACCCGTTCGGGATTTCGCGGGCTCACTGTGCAGGCTGCAGGCAGGCGCCGTGCGGGTAGGCAACCCGAGTGCTGCCGTGTGCGGCGCGCTGCGTTGCGGACGCCCGGCAATGGCGGAACTACGCCACCAGCAACAGCCCCGCTGCTTTGCGCCGGCCATCTTGGCGTGGCCGAGGATTAATGCGCAGTCGCAATACAGCCGGGCGGTCGGCCTCTGGCCGGTGGAAACAAACGAACGCACAAAAGAGACACATTTAAGTAATGAAACAAATTCCTGGGGGACTGAGCGGCGCGGCGTGCGTGCTCGGCGTGTGCATGCAGCGAGGCCGCGGCGGGGAAGGTGCGTCGCGGAGCGCCGCACGGGAGACACTTACATATTTTACCGAATCCACCGGGATAGATACATTCATGCACGCTTCCTTCTTCGGGTTGACGTTTGGCTCTTCCCGTGCCTCTCGCAGGCGCTCCGTTTGCGTCGGCCCGTCGGCCGAGCATAACGTATTTACTGCGGGCGACGTCACGAACGTCCCACAGTGGGCCCGTAGACCGGCAGCGTAAGCGGCTCTGCTCAAGACGCGTGCAGAGTTTAGGCGACCTCCGTCGGTCTTCTGGCCCACTGGGCGTCCACAAACGCCACACTGACGGCCGCCCCCTCGCGTGGCGCGCAACTTGTGGGCGAAACAGTCTCTAAGTAGATGGGGGAAAGAATACGCAATTTGTTTTTTGTTTGTTCGTTTTTATTTCTCCGGAAAAAAAAAAATAGCAGATGGTCTGAAGAAGAAAAGTGAATTGCGATCGGTGACGGCGAAAGCGGAGAAATAACGTAGAAAAAGTTGACAGTGTCGACAACAAATTCAAAGTTGTTTCCCCGCCTCGTTTAGGAAAGTCCCTTATCAAAAACTAGATTGATGGCTCCCAGCGCGTGGGGGCTGAGTGCGCCTGCAGCCGACGCAACCCTCGCGCCGCACAGTGGGTCAGAAGACCGTCGCGGCTAAAACTCTAGACACGTTTTGAGCTCCAGAGTCGCTAAGTAGGACTCGAACCGAATGTGTGACCGCACCAATGTATTCCTCGTTTGCAGAGCAATCCATTGGTGGGGTCACACCTTCGATTCGAGTCCCATTTAGCGACTCTGGAGCACAAAACGCGTCCGGGATTTTGTCCGCCGCCACGGTCTTCTGGCCCACCGCGCGGCCCTCGCACCGCACCGCCGTGTCCTCTCGGTCTGGCCGCCAATGAATGGCGGAGAATCACGCGAGCGCGCGTAAAATGGACTAATCTGAAAGTGACTCCCCCACCCCTTATTTTCATTCTTGCCCTTTCTCCGCGTTTCCCGCTGAATTTTTCATCCCGGCGCGGTCGGTGCCCGCAGCGCGGCGCGACGGCGCGGATCGGCGTTCGCCGCTTTGTTTTGCATCCCGCTCCGCTCTCGCTGCGGCCGCGTCGCCATGGCGCGGAACTTCGCTTCCTGGTCGAAGCCGTCAGGCACTGGGAATTGGTTCGCGCGGGCAGCGTTGTGGTGACGCGGCTCCGCAAAAAGCGCACAGTGGGCCGGAGACAGCGCGTCGTTCTGGCGCATGTTGCCTTGCATGCGCCCAAGCGCACTGTGCGATATCGGCCCCTTTCGCCGCCGCCGCCGTTTTTTTTTTTTTTGCCGCGTGCACTATCCCGGCCGCGGCGACCGTTTGTAGAGAGGGAGGGCTTCATCGAAAAATCGTTGCGAGACGGAAACCGCACCAAATCTTGGAATGGGCCCAATGAATGCGAATGGAGCTGGCTGGAGCCTGGCCGGAGCCCAGCCTGACACAGTAGGTCAGAAGACCGTTGAGGCGGCCAAAATTCCGGACGCGTTTTGAGCTCCAGAGTCGCTAAATGGGACTAGAATCGAACGGGTGACCCCACCAATCGATTTCTCTCCGAATGAGGAACCCATTGGTGGGCTAACACGTTCGATTCGAGTCCCAATTAGCGACTCTGGAGCTCAAAACGCGTCTAGCATTTTGGCCGCCTCAACGGTCTTCTGGCCCACTGTGCCTCAGCGCGGCTGGAGCAGCGCGGCTGGAGTTGGCGATCGGATATCGCGGACCATCAGAAGGGAGGGGCGTGGCCAGGCGTGGCTGGCTGGCGGGGCGCTGCACACTTTTACGAGCGATCGCTCGGGATTTCCTCCAGGAGTTCCTCCACCAGTTCTCCAGCGGAATGAAAAATCGAGTGTAATGGAAACGAATGGAAACCGCGCCACTTTGGCAGCGACACCGACACCCCCTCGGCGCCAACGAGAAGAAGCGCGCCAAGACTGGGGACGCCGCGAAGCCAGTGTTGCCACGCTGGCGGCTAAAAATTCCCACGATGCATCCGTTTTGAAAAAAAAAAAGAAGAAAATATCGAGTAGATTTTTTGTAAAGTATCCTGTGGGTTGCCAAACTCTGTTGCTGTTGTTGTTGTTGTTGCGAACCCCGCGATGGATCGCGGCGCGGAGAGAGAGACGGATGGCGCCATTAAGAAAGTATGAATCAGCCGCGAAACCAAGCCTACAGCTTTACACGGCCAGATTAATAAGAACACGCCCGCGACCATGTCAAGACCGCCGTCAAGGCCGTCGTCAAGGCCACGTCCCCGGACTGACATGATGGAGATGGCGCCCAGTGGGCCAGAGGACCGGCACAGGCGGCCCAAGACTCTAGACGCGAACCGACCGTGTGACCGCCAATGGATTCCGCGTTCAGAGAGCAGTCTATAGGTGGGGTCACACGTTCGGTCCGAGTTCCATTTACCGACTGTGGTGCTGAAAACCCGTCTCCGCCGGTCGTCTGGCCCACTGTGTGGCGGTCTCCACGGCAGTGCGGCGGGCGGCTTTCCTTCGCGCTCGCGCTTGAATCGAACCAGGTGGCGCAGGAGGAAGCGACACACGGCTCCCCTGCGTGTCCGGGCGCCGCGCCGCGCCGCGCCGCGCCGCGCCATGCCATGCCCCCCGGGCTCACACATGATGCACAAAGAAACGCCAGCGACTACAGCACACAAACCAGCACCGCTTGTGGGAGGCGGGCGCGACGCGCGTCAAAAGGTGAGTTCACGCACATGCTCCAGGCGCCGGAAGACGAGGACGGGCGAAGCGGCAGAAGAAGAGAGAGAGAACTTGGTGTGCAGCTCTGCAGTCGGAGGGGGAAGTGGGAGCCCTGCACTCCGGGCGATGCGCCCCTCTGCGGGCTGGCCGGCGATTTATTGCAATTGATATCAATAATTTGGGGGAGGTCGATGGACTGCGACGCGGGGAAGTGAAAACCCTCTCGCCCTCCCCTTGCTTCTCCAGTGGGCCGCGACGCGCGCCGAGCGCCCCTTTCCCCGGAGAAGTATTTCCCATCGCCGGGAAACGATCACGAGTTTGCATGAATTCCCCGCCAGGGGCGGCCGCGCCGTGGGCCAGAAGACGGGTCCAGGACGGGTTTTGCGCTCGCAGAGTCCGCTAAATGGGACTCGAACCGAACGTGCGACGACACCAATGGATTGCTCCCTGAACGAGGAATCCATTGGTGGGGTCACATGTTTAATTCGAGTCCCAATCAACGACTCCGGAGCTCAAAACCAGCGTACAGTTTCGGCCGCCTGCCCTGGTCCTCTGGCCCACTGTGCTCCGCACGCCTACCATGCGACGCGGTGGCGAGAGCCGTGACACCTTGGCTTGCCCGCCGCCCGAGGGTACCCCACAACCACACCGCCGCGCCGCCAAAATATTTGCTGCGATTTATTGTTGCCGGATGGACTGGTGCCCTGCTGCCAGACCTCGCGAGGGGGTTCTCATATTCTCCTCTCCTCGAAGTGGATGAGTGTGGAGTTCGGTTCCGGTGCAGCCCAAACTTTCTCCTCCCTTTTCGCTCCCCTTTTATCACTTCCCCTGTTTTATGTCCTTCATCCCCTACGTTTGTAGAGCGTAATGCAGTTGCTCCGTACTCCTTCCGGTTTCCGGGTTCCGCTCGCACTTTATGTAAGATATTTCCCCCCTCCCTCCTATGCTTCTGCCCTTGCCTGCCTGCTCGCTGCTCGCGGGGCGCAAATCGGTGGGGGCCGCGTTCTGCGAATCGAGAGAGAGAGAGAGAGAGAGAGAGAAGAGAGAGAGAGAGAAGAGAAGAGAGAGAGCATCGGAAAGAATGCGGTGCGTCGGAGCGATATTCAGTGTGATCTATAATTCAACGAATCCCCCTGCCTTATCACTGCTCCACTGATGCTGCACGTATCGGCTGCGCCGCCAGCCCCGCCGCCCGGCCGCCCCCCCCCCTTGCAGACGCCCCATAGATCTGCGAGCCAAATTGTATAAATTGCCAAGCCGCGAGATTTTTGTTTTATCGGGCGATACTGAGGGGCGAGAGGGTTGGCGCCGCACAGTGGGCCAGAAGACCGGGGGCGGTCAAAATCCCGGACGCGTGTTCAGCTCCAAAGTCGCTATGGAACTCGAACCGAACGTGTGACCCCACCAATGAATTGTTCTCCGAACGAGGAATGCATGGGGTGCGTAGCGGCTCTGCGGCTCAAAACGCGTCTGGAGTTTTCGCCTCCTGCGCCGCTCTTCTGGCCCACTGTGCGCCGTTTGCGCGCAGAGTGTCGTAAGACGGAAGAAACGACCATCTATTTCCTGCGCTAGTCGCAGGCCCGCAGCAGGCCTGGAGGAATCATTCAATGAACTGTGTGTTTGCATAGCTCCTCGGGAAGGAGATTTGAATTGCCGGCGCTTTTATTTTCGGCAAGGGCGTGGGCGCCGGGACTAGCAAAGCGGAAAACTTGGGTGGCCGTGACGTGGTCGGTGACGTTCTTGGCGACCTGGGCGCCGCCGCCGAGTCCCGGACACGCAGGCAACAACGGCGTGACGTCATTGCGTTGTCAGGATCGCCGAACGGGCCGCGCCGCGTAGCGCCGCGCTGCGTGTTGTGGTCCATGAATAGCCGAGTGACTTTCGATCTCGTTAAAAATGGAGTCCTTCGGCGGCTCGACTGTGTCTCTGCGAATACGCACCGGATGGGCCAGAAGGGCCGAGGCAAGGCACCGCGCAGTGGGCCGGAGGACCGGCGCAGGCGGCCAAGGACGCGTTTCGAGCTCCGCACTCACTCAATGGGACTCGAACCGAACGTGTGACCCCACCAATGGATTCCTCGTTTGGAGAACAATCCATTGGTGGGGTCACACGTTCGGTTCGAGTCCCATGTAGCTTCTCTGGAGCTCAAAACGCGTCCAGAGTTTTGGCCGCCTCCATCGGTCTTCTGGCCCACTCGACACTGTGGGGCTAGAGGGTAGGTGGCGGCCGACAGCACAAAGACACAGCCAGACGCGGGAGGCGGCAATAAGCACGCCGCAGCAGCGCACCAGACCAGCACTCACAACTTTGCCGTCCACAGGGCCTCCAACCGCCTCGCCTCCCCCCCCCCCCTCTCGCCACCCGCGTTCCGCCGCGCCAACTTCGCGACCTGTCCTCGTGGCGACACGGTTGTGTTGGCTCCGAGACGCTATTCTTCCCAATCAATCGAAATCACTGGACGCGTCTACTTGGAAGCCCGTCTGCCTCTTTTTGAACCCCCCTCTCCCCCCTCCCCTCCAGGTGCGTCTGTCGACACAAGGATGTAATAAGCAGCGCGCCGCCAGGTGCTCGCCGGCTAGCAAAGTTTGCTTTATCAGGTGGCAGTCCAAATCAGGGCGAATTTAATTAACGGAGTGCGGGCGCCCCCCCCCCCCCGTTCCGGGACCGGTGGAGGAGCGCTGCCCCCTCCCCCCTCCAATCCCCGATCGTCTCCGAAAAACCTCGTTTGTTTTGTCGTCGTCCACTTACTTACCGAGGCACGAATTTGAGAGGCGAGCAGGGAAATAATGAAAAGAGGGCCAGAATAAAAACGAGAGCGGGAAAAAGGAAGAAGGGGGAGGGGGCAGGGGATACGCCGCCCTTTTTCATTTGCGAATCTCGCCCTGCCGTCCCAGCACGTGCATCAGGCATCAAACACTTTTTGTCTCGTCTGACGGCGTGGGAGAGGGCACAGTGGGAGGAGGACACAGTGGGAGGAAGACGCCCTTGTGTGCGTCTTGCTGCTCGCGTCTCGCTCGCAGTTCGCGGAACAAGACGATCGCGACCTCGGCTTGTTAGAGGGACTCAGTGGAAGCGGGTGGAGACAGCGGAGGGCCTCGTCGAGGAGGCGAAGGAGACGTGTGTCAAAACGGCTGTTCTGAGAAGGAACCTCTGTCAGGTGAATTAAAAATATCGAACAGAAATTTTTTACCGAGCAGATCGCTGGCATGACCAGCGTCAGCGTGGTGTCACATTGGCTCAGTGATTAAGTCCTTCAGCTGGAGAGTGGAAGGTGCCGGGTTCGGGACCGCTAAAGCCACAATTTTTTCGGGACCAGATTCCTCGGCAAGCACCTCAAGATGAGTTTCAACATCAGCGCTGATAAGCTAGTTCGGTGGCTGAGCGGTCAGGGTAGTGGAGTTGACTACAGTGGGGACTCCCAGCGGATGGGTCGTATTCAATCCTTTTTGGTGTTGAATTTTTTTACTCCACAATGACCCGCCCCCAGTTTAGGTCAGGTCGGTCAAAAATACAAATATTTTTATTCAACTTTTTTATTCAATATTTTTATTAAGGTCGGTCTAATTTTTGTCGGTCTACTTTAGGTAGGTCAGATGATATAGACCAATTTTTTATTCTAGAGGGGCACCCAAGAGGGGTATGAGCGCTCACCATCCAAAACTTGGTGGCCAAAATTAGGAACATGCGGTGGTACGTAACCCAGGCAGGAAGCACTTCTCTCTCTCTCTCTCTCTCTCTCTCTCTCTCTCTCTCTCTCTCTCTCTCTCTCTCTCTCTCTCTCTCTCTCTCTCTCTCTCTCTCTCTCTCTCTCACTCTCTCGACCGCATTCAAAGGGGCAGCCCGGCCCAGGCCGCCCTAGGCGCCAAGGGGTGCCGCGGCGTGGCGTGTCACCTTGCTCAGCGTGGTGCTTACTCTCACTCATTACGAGCCGCAGGAATGTTCAGCTTGTAAACTCACTTCGACACGGCCAAGTTTCAGCTTCAGGGGGAAGTGAAGCGTGGAGGGGAACTTTGGGAAAGGGAAAGGTGGGGGGCGGTCGCTCAGGAACACAACAACGCCCATTACACTATAGAACAGGACGATTTTATTTTCGCCATTAAAGCGACACGGCATTAATTATTTTTGGCGCGAGCGTGTGAATTTACTGCCGCGCCGGTCACGCAGTCACGCACGACGCGGCGGCTCTGGTGCGGCAGTGTTTGACATAGTGGTTGACCCACATCATGACCCACTGACTCCTATCCGCGCCATGCCGCTATCGCACCGCCGGGACGACGCGCTGCACCTAGAGACTGCACCTTCCCGCTGCACAGTGGGACAGAAGACCAGCGCGCCGAGACGCGTTTTGAGCTCCAGAGTCGCTAAAATGGGACTCGAACCGAACGTGTGACCCCACCAACGGATTGCTCACCGAGCGAGGCATCCATCGGTGGGGTCACACGTTCGGTTCGAGTCCCTTTAACGCGTCCGGACTTTCGACCGCCTCCCCCCGTCGTCTGGCCCACTGTGCGCCGCGCACCGCCGTACTCTGCAAGTGCAGTGCTGTGCAGCCATGTGAGGCCATTCATGCCTAGCGCTGCCGAGTCGCTGGCGCCATTGAAACACACTCACTCCCGTCCCGGGCTCGGAAGTTTTGCCGCCGCCCCTCGGCGCGCCACAGCCCCCCCCCCCCCCCCCCCCGGCCACTGCAGTCGTGCCCACTGTGTGAGGTGCGCGGCGCCGAGCCTCCCATTCCGACCCGCGACAGCAGACTCATCCCACTATAGCGACATGCACACGCCCGCGAGGAGGATTATGCAGGCAAGAGAAAAAAGAAGTGTTCGAGCGGGATTGAAGCAGGCTCTTGTCGTGACAATGAGCAGCGGCGGTCAGGGAAAAAAGTTGTGAACCACTAAGATTTGAACCGCCGATCCCCATACGAAGCATCCGACGCGTCTACACCTCCAGCCACCACGGCACACAACAGACACCGCGCAGTACTGTGGCTTTGAAGCAGGGGGCAGGCAGTGAAAAAAATAAAATGATGGAAGTGAACCTGGGACTTGAGGGTTTGGTGCAGATGCTTCTGCGATGTTCGCCTCGCACTTACTTCTGGGTAAGCCAGTCGAAATAAGATGAGGAACGTGGGGTTTCGATCGCCCGTCCCGCGATTCTAGAGCTCAAAACGCGTCCAGTGTTTCGGCCGCCTGCGCCGGTCTTCTGGCCTACTGTGCGCCGCGCCGCCTGGGCTTTTCAAATTCAAGCTTAGCGGCCGAAGGGACAGCCCGTCGTCGCGTCGCTAATGCCGGACATGCTGATCCTCGTCCAGGATGGCCAGCCCACTGGGATTTAGAACGCTCTCGGTATGTTGCGGCCGAAAGGCGGACGGACAGGTGTGTGTGTGTGTGTGTGTGTGTGTGTGTGTGTGTGTGTGTGTGTGTGTGTGTGTGTGTGTCCTTCTGTCTGTATGTCTGTCTGTCCGTCTGTCTGTCTATGTATGTGTGTGGCCGTGGCCACGCGCGCGACTGAGTGTGAGCGTGTGTGTGCGCTCGCACGCTATAGCAGAATGCTCTGTCAACATTTAAAGGGGGCCTCCCAGGGCCCTCCCGCCCGGCGTCCGGTCGCCCCGCCGTCCCTGCCACCTCGCTGGGTCAGGGTACATAGGAAAGGTGCACGAGAGGCGAAAAGAGAGGAAGAAGAAGGAGAAGGAGTAAAAGTTTTCGCGCGGTGCGACGGTGTTTTTCGAGCCGTTTTCAATCGAGCGCGGCGGTTCTCAAACGATGCAAAATTGGTGCGCGGTCTGCGGCCGCGCCACGACAGGCACACACGCTGCGGTCGCCGCGGTCTGGCCGCAGCGCCAGGCGATGACGTCACGAGCCGCTCGCCTCCGCGACACGCGAACTGCGGCAAGAGGGGGGCGGGTTCAAACACCCCCGCGGCGGTGTCTTTTTTCTTCGCGGGTCGCGGCGTGCATCTCTACAGCGCACGACGGCGGCGCACACGCGGGTCTGGAAAAGGGCAAAGGAAAGCGGCCTGTAAGCCGAGCCGTGCTGCGCCGTGCTGCCGCCGGTCCTCGGGCCCACTGTGCCGCGCTGCGCGCCCCGGGCGATGGCCGTGCAGGCCGACGCGCGTTTGGATGAACTTGGGAGTGTTGCAAAGACACCCCAAAGTAGGGCAGGTCGGATGATTTAGAAACTCGCGCAATAAGTACTGGCAGGGCGGGGGCTCGGCGGGGCTCGGCGGGGGCTCGGCGGGGGCCTCCGCCGGGCCTCGTCCTGAGCCTGCCATTGACCCACCGGCCGAAGTTTAGATCCCACTTCCATAACTTCCCCGCTTCATAGCTCGTGGAAGCCCGGCAGGCCGTGTGTCGGGGCGGCCAGGACAGTGTGGAGGATAGGGGCCAAGGCGGCATCCCCGCACCTCATCCAAGTACCGCGTCCCTGCCCGCAAAATGACCGCCTTTCGGACGCGGCCCGGCCGCGGGGGCGCCGACGGGTGGACGGGGGGGGGGGGAGGAGAAGGAGGGCTGGAAAAGTTTGGCAGTGGTGAAACCGCCAGGAAATGAAATTCGATAAATTTTCAGCGCGCTGCGCTGCTGAGCCCCCGCGCGCTGCGGAGACAATCACAGAGGGATCAACGGGAATAAAAGGATTGCTCGAGCTGCCTGATGATGGTCGGTAATTAGGCGGTGGAGAATCACGAGGTGGGTGACGGGGTGGGAGACGCGTTTTGAGATCCAGAGTCGCTAAATGGGGCTCGAACCGAACGTGTGACCCCACCAATGGATCGCTCCACGAACGAGGAATCCATTCGTGGGGTTATACGTTCGGTTCGAGTCCTGTTTAGCGACTCTGGAGCTTAAAACGCGTCCGGCATTTTGACCGCCTGCGCCGGTCTTCGTCACGCCCTTCTCAGCGTGCGACCACCACCGCCTGATGTGTCTCTCGGCCTCGCTAAGGACCGGGGCCACTAGGGCCGCGCCGTGCCGGCGCTCTGATAGGGACCATAAACAAGGGCCCCACCGGGCTATGGGATGCCGGGGTTAGGGGATCGATGGAGGAGCTGAGCCCCAACTGGGCCGGCCTGCCGAGGGGGCGTCGCCGCGTCGCCCCGTTTGTACGTGTCGCTGTATGTTCGTGTTTGGCGAGGCCGCCGCCGCCCCGCCTGCCGATCTAGCGAGGAGCCGCGCGTGGCACCACAGGGCCGGCGCGGGCGGCCAAAATCCCGGCCTGGTTTTGAGCGCCCGAGTCGCTACATTATGCTCGAACTGAACGTGTGACCCCACCAAGAGATTGCTCTCCGAAAGAGGAATCCTCTGGTGGGGTCACACTCCTCGTCCTACATCAAAAGGCGACCCAACCCCACTGTGTTCTGCTTACTGCGCATCGGGGTCGCCCGCCCGCAGCAGGCCACTAATGTAACAGTGGGGCGTATCACCTGACAAGTCGGTGCCCGGGCAAGGGGGCTCTCTCTCTCTCTCTCTCTCTCTCTCTCTCTCTCTCTCTCTCTCTCTCTCTCTCTCTCACACACACACACACACAGACACCCATACGCACAGGCCCAGTGATCGCGGCGTCATCGTGACATGTTTTGTCCATCGCGCCACACGGCGTCGCCGCCCTCTCTATGGCCGTAACTTCGTTCCAGTCCAACTGCCAACGGTATTACAGGGTCACGCCAAGTCCAGCTGCCCATTATTGTGGCGATCTGTCACAAAATCGGATAAGTGTGTCTGTGCGGTTGTGTGTGTGTGTGTGAGAGAGAGAGAGAGAGAGAGAGAGAGAGAGAGAGGGAGAGGGCGTGTAGCCGCAAAACGGGCGGACGGGTTGGCAACTCGGACAGGCTGGTCCGTCCGGCCCGTCGTCCCCGTCCGGCCCCGCGTGTCCGATGCCAGTCCAAACTGTTTTCCGACAAGCCCTTTTGTCAGTGCACACACGCGGCCTTGACCCAGTTGCTGCCACGACCCCGGAAAGACCCCGCACTGACCCTGCTGCTGCACAGTGGGCCGGCGCAGGCGGCCCAGACGCGTTTTGAGCTGCAGAGTCGCTGAGGGACTCGAATCGAGCCACGTGACCCCACCAATGGATTCCTCGTTCGGGGAGCTTTTCATTTGTGGGGTCACACGTTCCGTTCGAGCGACTCTGGAGCTCAAGAATTTCGGCCGCCAGCGCTGGCCCACTGTGGGGCGTACGTGTGATCCCCAGGCAAAGCACTGCGCCAGCACCGTGCAGCACTGTGCCAAGCGAGCCGTGAACTTCCCCGCGTAGCAGCAGCATTCCGCAGCAACCCCACAGCAACGTCTTCATCTTCATTCGGCTTCCGCGCCATGCGTCATCCTTCAGGCGGGGGTGCCGCTTTGCCTTGCCTGCGGTGATGAGAAATTTACAGTGCGGCGTAATCAATTTCCCCTCCCGACTCGACTCGGCCCGCCGCCCCGCCCGCGCCGGGAGGGCGCTCCTCTTCGCCACGTCCAGGGCGTCGCCGCCCACGCCCCGGCAGGCTCCTCTGCGCGGCTTGTCTGGCCGACTCGCGGTGGGGCCCGAGGGAGGACCGGTGGAGGTGGGAAAAATTCCGGACGCGTTTTTAGCGCCATGGTCTCAAAATGGGACTTGAACCGAAACGTCTGACCCCACCGATTGCTCTTCAAATATGAGAAATCCATTGGTGGTGTCACACGTTCGGTTCGAGTCCCATTTAGCTACCGTGAAGCTTGAAGCGGCGTCTAGAGTTTGAGCCACCTGCGTCAGTCTGTTGGCCCACTGTGCGATACCCTCTGCGCCGCCGCGCAGCAACGCGTCATCAACGATATAAACGCCGTTTACGGCAACGACACTTTTCCAAACAAGTGACTGCAAGTGACTGCATGCTTGCTGCATGGCGAGGCCCCGCCCAGCCCGGCCGGCCGCTGCCCGACGGCGCACCGCCCAGTCGGCTCAAACATCCGATAATATCTCCACTGATGAATATTTCAATAAAGCATTAATTATGCGCGATGGGGTATGGGGGCCGCGACCGCCGTGACGCGACTTGCTTCTCACGCTGGCGATGCCGGCGTGGGCGTGTGTCACTGTGTGTCACTGTTCGTCACTGTGTGGCTGCTGAGACGGCTGCAACTTCTGGAACAGTTGCTGGAACAATGCTGGAACGCGGCGGGAAATTAGTCGAAACGAGCACACGACGCGATAAGGCTATGTGTGTGCAGGCGGGCAGGCAGGGCTGGCAGCCACCACCGCGACACCGCGAACGGAAGCGGATGTTTGAGGGGAGGTTCCTCCGAAGATAAGTTAGTGTGTGCACCGCGCTATCTCTCTCTCTCTCTCTCTCTCTCTCTCTCTCTCTCTCTCTCTCTCTCTCTCTCTCTCTCTCTCTCTCTCTCTCTCTCTCTCTCTCTCTCTCTCTCTCTCTCTCTCTCTCTCTCTCTCTCTCTCTCTCCTCTTCCTGCTCCACATTTGAAGGTGCACCTTGGGCCAGAAGACCGGCAAACGCGGTCAAAATTCTCGACGCGTTTTGACCCCTCCCCCGGTCTTCTGGCCCTGCCCCCCCCCTGTGAGGTAGGCGGACTACGAGCTACGCCGGCGGCGGGTTCGACACCCGTCCAGTCGGGTTGTGGCTGCTTTCCTCTGGTCAGACGCGCGCTGGCTGGACAAGACGGTGCGGCCGCAACACACTCATGATCCCCGGCCTCAGAGCCACTTAGAAAATTGATGTCGGCCGAGACGCGAGTGCGAGAGAGACGGGTAGACGGGGTCACGACCATGCCTGATTGCCTGCACTCGGCGAAATGTCAGGATGGGGCCGCTGGGGCTTATACCGGCCTGCTTAATGTATTCCAGGTCTGTACTGCCTGCTGCTTGACCGCGCCCCGCCCCGCCCCGCCCCGCCCCGCCCCGCCCCGCCCCGCCAGACGACATCCGCCCAGTCGAGGCGAGGGCAGGTTGGTCGGGCAGGACGAGGCAGGGCGGAGCCTTGTATTGTGTTGCCCTCGGCTGAACTCAACTGGCCGCTACCTGACCGCCAGCTCGGTCCGCGCCGCCTGGCCGCGGCCCGCCGAGGCTCTCAGCTGGCTGGCTGCGCGGGCTGGCCGCCCGGCCGGTCGGACTGTCGCCGTGGGTGGCTGCTGCTTCCTGTTGCACGAGACGGCTCCAGCTCCAGGCTCCAGGCGGGCTCGACTCCAGCGCTGCATCCTCCCGCAGCCTCCAGCCTCTCCAGGAGACTGCGCCAGGAACACAGATTCCAGCCTGCATACGCAATCATCGGCGCCTTTTCTATCCAGCGCCAGTCAGCCGTCGTGTTCTCCAGCTGCTGGAGAAAAATTTCCCCAGCACGGTGTGCCAGCCCGACGACGCGTTCACTGGGAGCGTTTCAAGGCGAGGGACTTTTTGCACAGCGCTGCACTGCCTGCAGCGCTGGGACGCGTCCCACGGTCGCTGAGTCGGTGAGTCAGGGCGGCCGGGCGGCGGACTGCGCGGCAGACAGGCGGACACGGACACGAGGAGGATAGGCCGGATGTGCCGGGTGTGGCTCCGTGTTAATCGACTTGAGCTCCACCTTTACAGTGTGACATGTTTGCTCAATGGGCTTGGTACAAGCAGGCCGGCACACAGTGGGCCAGAAGACCGGCGCGGAGTTGGTGGAGTCTACACGTTCGGTTCGAGTCCCATTCAGCTACCCTAGAGCTCGAAACGCGTCCGGGATTTTGACCAGCTCCCGGCCCACTGTGTGGCAGTGCACGCAGCCCTCGGCCATGCACGCCGCGATAGGATTCCCCGCGACGGGAAGTGTCGCAGAGAAACGGTGCGCAGCGGCGAGAAAAAAAAATGCAAGGAAAACGGAGTGACGTGGTAATCGATCGGAGTCGCTGACACACCTCGGCTTCACTCCACTGCTCCCCTTTCCCGCCGGTGCGGTCGACTCAAGGCAAGCGGAGCGTACCGCGCCACCAGCGCCACCAAGATCAAACTCCGACTTTCTCTCTGTTGTCGGGGCAAAAAGGCTTATTGCCTATCAAAGGGCCGGCCGCGCCGGCCGAGAACTCTGCATCGCCATTCTGGTCAGCATAGCAGCGCGCTCTTCGTTTGTGTTCATTTTATGCCGGGCCCCCTCTTGGTTCGGCTTGGTTCGGCTTGCGCCCGCCTTGCCGCCTATGCGTGCCGCCCGGCCGTTTGAGACACCCCCCCCCCCCCGGTGTCCCGGCCCCCTGGCCGTGACGTGCCGAGGTAGGCCACCGGCAACGCACCGCCATCCCCCGCGCCGCCGCCAAGGGTAGGGTGCGCCGCCAAGGGCCGCCGCGCCACCCGCAGCCCCCGCACAGTGGGCCAGGAGACCGGCCTAGGCGGCCAAAACTCTAGACGCGTTTTGAGCTCCTAAGTCGCTAAATGGGACTCCGACGACTCCGCCGATGGATTGCTCTTCGAACGAGAAATCCATGGGTGCGGGGTCACACGTACGGTTCGAGTCCTGTTCAGCGGCTCTGGAGCTCCAAACGCGTTTTGGGCCGCTTGGGCCGATCTTCTGGCCCACTGTGCGGCGCAGCCACAGCTACGAACGTGAGGGCCGCCCCGAAACGCGGAGCAGAGCCGAGCAGCGAGCCGAGCAGATCAGACCGTGTCGGGCGGGGGTTCGAATCCCACCGCCGTCGCGGGGCGGCCGCGGATTTGGTTGGAGGACCGACTTTCAATAACTTATATGAGCGACTGTCAGAGTCGACGGTATGAATGGAGACAGGCTTCGTCTTCTAGGAGACCTCTCTTTCTCTCTCTCTCTCTCTCACACACACATACACAGAGTGGCGCTCTCCCCAGCCTCCGTCTCAGACACACACACGCACACACACACTCACACACACACACACACGGACCAAGGAGGAGACCACCGCGGCGACCCCTTTATTTATCGAGGCGGAATGCAATTGAATATCGGGAATTCGGGGAGTCACTGGCGCCGGCCTGACTTGCCGGACCCTCAAAGCCGGGCCGGGAGCGCCGGGCGGGGCCGACGGGGCCGACGGGGCCGGAGGCAGTTGGAGCCCAGCGGTGGCAGGAAGGGACGGGGCGGGCACAGTGGGCCAGAAACCCGGCGCAGGCGGACAAAACTCTAGACGCTGTTTGAGCTCTAGAGTCGCTTAAGGGGATTCAAACCAAACGTGTGACGCCCACCAATGGATTTCCTTGTTCGGGGAGCAATCCATGGTTGGAGTCACACGTTCGGTTGGGGTCCTGTTTGTCGCCTCTGGAACTCAAAACGCGTCTAGAGTTTTGGCCGCCTGCGCCGCTCTTCTGACCCACTGTGCAGGGGGCAGGATGCAGCATGGGATGAGGCAAAGGCAAGGGGTCACGCCGACCCGGATAGCCCTGGCGGCCCTGGCGGCCCCAGTGGTCCTTCGCATAGCCAACATTCCCAGTTCCTGTGTCCCGCTGGACATCGGAATGGGGTGGGGCCCCACCGGCGGCCCCGCTGGCCCCACCGCGGGGGCGTCGGTCCGATTCACGAGCACCTGGGGTTTCTAGTGTGGTACTACACTCGGAAGGGCTGCGCGGCAAGGCGACACCGCGGCGGTGCCGCCGCAGTGGGTACTCCGCACCAGGCGGCCACAACTGGACGCGTTTTGACCGGCCGGAGTCGCTAAACAGGACTCAAACCGAACGTGTGACCCGACCAATGGATTCCTTGTTCCGAAAGCATCTATTTGTGGGGTCACTCCTTTAGTTCGAGTTCTATTTAGTGACTCTGGAGCTCAAAACGCGTCTAGAATTTTAGCCGCCTGCGCCGGTTTTCTGGCCCACTGTGCTCCGGCCTGGGCCTGGGCCTGAACGGACCACGCGCCGCTGCGCTGTACGCTACCACGCTGCCAACGGCGGCCTGGACTGGAGGCGGATCAGGATTACGAGGGTCAGCCGGCCGACCCGGGCCGACCCGGGCGCGGCACGGCGCGGCACGGCGTGGCCATAGCGTAGCCCAGTCAGGTGCGGCATTCTCTCCACAGCGTTTGTCGGAAGTCATAATTAAGCCTGCTGGGGCCGATAGCCTGTTTTTGAATATTAATCACGTGAAACAATGAAATGAATACCCAATGAGAGAGCGGATGGCTGTCCCCGCGTGCGTGGGTGGGTGGGGCCGGCGGGGCGCGGCGGCGGGGGGGGGGCGCATCCTCTGGACACCCTGCGACTTCAGGACCTCCCCCGCGCCGGTTTAGGTTGCATTTTAATGCGCTGTGGACGTTGCGGACGGCTTTGGGCGCTCTGGACGCTCGGGAGGATATTAGGGACCCACGGCTCGGGCGCGCTTCGCTTGGCGCTCCGCTGGGCCCCGCTAGGCCGCTCTGGGCAGGATGTGGAAGTCTTGGCCGCCCATGTGAAAGGCATCACGCCGAATGAATGAATGAATTTCGCTCGGCCGGCCGAGCAGGGCCTCGTGTGAGCCTCTGTTGCATAACCACGACTACTACCACGACGCGCACCCTGCCAAAAACAGGGGCGCCTCCCTCATGTGGGCCGGACCACAATGGGCCAGACGCAGCGATGAAGTGCTGTTTGGGCCTCTGCGCCGATAATGGGCCGATATTGTTTGTTGGTGTGGCGCGCCCTGTCTGTCGTGCCTTCATAGCTCCACCAAGGCAAGGGGATTAGCCTTACGCAACCGAGTTAGCAATTCGATTACGCCCCCCACCCCCTCTCCCTCCGAATGCTGCTGCTCTCCAGAAGGTCGTGAATTCCTTGTTGCGGCCGAGCAGCGCTTTTAACTCAATTATTGTTTGGGATCAGGTGGACACGGGGCGACCCCCCACGGACCCGACCCAATCTGCTGCTTCGCCCTGGAAACGGGCGCGGCGGGCTGTCGCGCGGCGTTTGGCACCCATTCAGCCCCTGGCAGGAAACCTCTCGAGTACTATTCATGTTGACGCAAGGCCAGCGCCGTCTCTCTCTCTCTCTCTCTCTCTCTCTCTCTCTCTCTCTCTCTCTCTCTCTCTCTCTCTCTCTCTCTCTCACTCTCTCTCTCTCTCTCACTCTCACTCACACACACACACACACACACACACACACACACACACACACACACACACACGAGCATTGACAGATAGCCCAAAAAAAAAACAAAAAAAAAACGGCGAGGATTTGAGTCTTTAGATTGAAAGGCCCAAGGACGTGAATCACCATCATATCGCCCCGTAAGCGCGTCGTGGGACTCCACCGACACCCAGTCAGTCGTCATTCAGTATTCAGTGCCCGAGTCGGCCGGCACCGGGCCGCGCCGCCCTCCACGCTCAGACAGACACGCTCGCCGCTATCTTCCCAATTTATCGGCCGCCCTTCACCGGGGCCCCTCTCTCTGTGTGTCCGCGTGGGGCCAACACAGTCCACCGCGGGGCGAGGGTAGGGCGGGGCGAAGCGGGACGGCCGGGAATTAAAAACGGTACGGCGTGGGAGGAAAAGACTCATTTACCAAAATCACCCCCCACAAACTCCCCACCCGACCGCGCGCGTATGACCGCGCGCGCACTCCACCGCCGCGTCCTGTATCTCTACCCCCCCGCGCCTCCTTTTTCCCTTTACCCGCGCGACGGCAACCCGTCCACCAACTTATCGCAATGAACACGGCCAGGTAATTACTGGACGGCCGTACACGGACTTAGAGTTAGTTTCTTCGAACGGCCGCCGCCGCCGTGCTCCACTGCATGCTCCAGGAGGCAGGAAGCTGCAGACGCGCAGGAGCAGGCGGCGACATGATTTCGGGACGGGCACCGCTTTCCGCGCACTAGGATTATCATCAACGCTTCAGTGTGTGTGTGTGTGTGTGCCTGCCTGTCTGTCTAGGCGTGTGCGTGCACGTGCGCGCGTGTTCGTCAGTCTCCCACAAGTCCGCGATCCGCGTCTCTCTCTCTCTCTCTCTCTCTCCCTGAGACATTAAGGCTTGTTTCCGCCGGTAGATGGCGCTGCGATCGTTGACCTGCCTCTCTCTCGCGGTGGCAGCACACATTAGCCGATCACCTAGGCGCTGAAAAATCAATGATTTGTTCCGCCGGCAGATGGCGCTGCGATCGCAGATATGCCACTCTCTCGCGGTGACAACTCACATTAGCCGATCACCTAGGCGCTGAGACATTAAAGCTTTTTCCCGCCGGTAGAGGGCGCTGCAATCGCTGACCTGCCTCTCTCTCGCGGTAGTAGCACACATTAGCCGATCACCTAGGCGCTGAGACATAAAACAAAATTTCCGCCGGCAGATGGCGCTGCGATCGCTGACCTGCCTCTCTCTCGCGGTAGTAGCACACATTAGCCGATCACCTAGGCGCTGAGACATTAAAAAAAAAAATCCGCCGGCAGATGGCGCTGCGATCGCTGGCTTGCCTCTCTCTCGCGGTGGCAGCACACTTTAGCCGATCACCTAGGCGCTGAGAATTCAGCGGGAGGTTTTGTCGGGAGATGCTGCTGCAAACAGTCACTAATCGGCACCTTGCGTTGTAATTTCACACAGGCCGCGTACCTTATCACTCAATAAACTCACACGCTCTTCTTGATCTGGTCCAATGCACAGTTGCTCAAAAATCGATGATTTGTTGCGGCGCTACAGGCATCCAACGTGTGTTAGATGGGGAGAGAGGTTGCCTGGTGTGCTCCGCAAGTTTTAACAATTATTCCAGGGTTCCTATCTGCTTGTTCTCTTTTTCGCTGCGGTCGCGCTATTTTCCGTAACGGCACGCAACCAGCACCGGCCGGCAGGGTTCAGTGTGTCTCCGAGGGTGTGCCCCGCTATACCGCTTTTGCTTAAGTGTGTGTGTATGTGTGTGCGCGCGCGTACGTGTCCCCGGCCGGACTTGCATTCCCTTCCAGGTGACGCATGTTCTGGCACAGGGCCTGACCGCCCTCCCCTCCGCGCCCGCCCTCCAGGTGACAAACAGCTCGTCCTGTAGGGCCTGCAGGCAGGAGGCGGGGGAGTCGCGGCGACGCCCAGCATCTCCAGGACCGCGACGCGTCGCGACGTCGAGGGGCACGAGCGGAGAGGGCCGCCAGGTCGCGCTCATAAAGTGGTCCATCTTTGCCATGAATTGAACTGACCGGTTGGCTCCAGTCCTCTAGCCGTGCTCCACCGCCACCGCCCACAGCGACAAGTAAAGTGTTCTCCAGGCCAGCCGGGCCGGGCCGGGCCGGCACGCACGCATACTCGTCTGGGTGTGGCCCAGGCCCAGGCCCAGGCCTAGGCCCAGCACGCCGGTCGGTGCCGCACTCCTTGCCCGCGCTGGCCGATGGCCAAAGCGTGTCTCGCCTGTACGTCACGGGACGACACCGTTCGGCAGCCTGGTTCCTCCTCCAGCCGCTCCACAGTGGGTCAGAAGACCGTTGAGGCGGCCGAAATTCTAGACGCGCTTTGAGCTCCAGAGTCCCTAAATGAGACTCGAATCGAACGTGTGACCCCACCAATGAATTGCTCTCCGAACGAGGAATCCATTGGTGGGGTCACACGTTCGACTCTGGAGCTAAAAACGCGTCTAGAATTTTGTCCGCCTCAACGGTCTTCTGGCCCACTGTGCGCTTCTCCTTCTTCTACTGCTGCTCCTTCCCCCGCGCAGCCAACGGGGCAAAGTGGCTGATAAATGCGGCGACTTTGTGATTGATAGGCCTACAGGCCTGATCCGGCCGTATAGCTACCCGCACACACACACACTCAACCCCCTCCTCTCTCTCTCCCTCTCTCTCTCACTCTCCGTCTCTCTGTCGTGACGTGCTGCGCCGCGCCCTCCACCGCCATGAGGCCGCCGGCCGCCATGGCCGCCACGGCACATACAGCCATCAGGCGGTCTGAAAGGGCGTCTCCCTCTTCTGATTTGCATTGGTCGTCACGAGGAATGCGGGGAGGAGCCGCGGTGCTGCAGAATGGTGTGTGTGTGTGTGTGTGTGTGTGTGTGTGAGTGAGAGTGTGTGTGTGTGTGTGTGTGAGTGCGCGCAGGCCGTTGCAAGCAGGGCTGGGCTGGCCCGACAAGCGCGGCTTTGCTGCTCATAGTTCGTGGGAGGGGCAGGAGAGGCATTGATGATTGAGGCTTATTCTCTCTCAGCAGCGGCGGCCGCGCTGCCAAAAACGGCGCGCGCCGACGATCTCGCGCTGATGCTGCTGATGATGAGGATTCTTTTTGAATCAGGAAAAACTCGACGATAACGTTTCTTTTTCTCCCCGCGCGCCTCGAATCTTTGTCCAGGCGGAGAGCTGCTCGGCCGGCAGTACCACACCGCGCGCTCCAAGCCCCGTCCGTCGCCTTGTCGGGCCCTCCGAGGGCTGAGGGGGGCGGGGGGGAATCGTGATGGCTGGACCAGGCCCAACCAGAGCGATCAGGTCGTTCCGGCCTCTCTTCTTCTTGGTCTCCGAGCCGGAGCCGAGCCGGAGCCGTGATGTTCGGTGTTTCGTCTTTCGGGCGTAACCCATTCATAATGGTCTCGCCCGTCCGTCCGTCCGTCCGTCCGTCCGTCCGTCCGTGTGTCCGTCGGTCGACCCGTCGGCCGTCCGCCCGCCTGTCGCGCTGCCGCCCGTGCGTCCGCCTCCCGCCTCCCGATTCGATTCCCTCCCACAATCTGATATTCCTTATTGCCGCCAAAACTATCCCCAGAACGCTCACCTAATTTTTTGTCCCGCGTCTTGCCTTTCGCGCGGCGAGCGCGTGCCACTTTGAGATGCATGGGCCGCGTTTCGCGCTCGCGAGATTGAATCCTCCCTTCGCCCGCGCGCGCCCTTCTTCTTCGTCATACATATTTCGTCGCCGGCACCGGCAAGGTGCGGATCCGAGGCCCTGCCCGGCCCCTGTCGGGGCCCTTGAGCCCCCATCGGGGTTTCGATTCCAGGGACGTTATCCGGCTGATCAGCTCCGGCCGGCTCGCCCCGCCGTGCCCCGGAATCAAAAGCGGCTTAAAGTATCGACCGAAATAAGGGATTTTTGCGGCGCGACGTGCCGCCCGTGTCGCACACAGTGGGCCAGAAGACCGGTGGCGGCGGTCAAACCTGTGGACGCGTTTTGAGCTCCACAGTCGCTAAATGGAACTCGAACCGTAGGCTTGACCTCACCAATGGATGGCTCTCGACACGAGGAATCCATTGGTGGGGTCACAAGTTTGGCTTGAGCTCTGTTTAGCGACTCTGGAGCTCGAAACGCGTCTAGAGTTTCAGCCATCTGCACCGGTCTTCTGGCCCACTGTGTGTCACCCGCGCCCGGCCGCCGCCGGGCTGACGCTGGCTGCCGCTCGCTGACGCTGCGGACACTCTGGATGAGCGTGTTCGTCAAACACAACTCTGCTAAGCTGCAAGTAAAGCAGTTACGGGGGGCTTCGGTTCAGCCACGCTGGCAGCAGCGCTCCGCACCAAATTGCCCGACTAAAACCCATACACTGCACAGTGGGCCAGACGACCGGTGGAGGCGGTCAAAATCCCGGACGCGTATTGAGCTCCAGAGTCGCTGGACTCGAACCTCACGTGTGACCCTACCAATGGATTGCTCTTCCGAACGAGGAATCGATTGGTGGGGTCACACGTTCGGTTCGAGTCCCATTTTGTGACACTTGAGCTCAAAACGCGAGTTTTGACCGCGCGTACTATGCACTGCCGCGCGAAGGGTATCGCTACGCCCTGCAGTTTTTCTCCAGCTCCGGGAGGGGTCCAGTCGGATGCTGGATCTTCTCCTCGCCGAGGCGGACCTGCACTGGACCTTTGCCCCCTCCCCCCTCCTCCCTCTCTCTTACCGGTCCCTCTGAATGGCTCATACCTGGCTGGTCGCGGCCTCAGGAACACGATGCCCCCCTCCCCCTCTGCCTCTTCATCCTCGCCCGACGCCCACTCCCTGTGCACAGCGTGAGGCAGGATGGGGCACGGAAAAAAATATTCCCGATTCGTTTGATCGTTTCGACCGAACTTTGGATTAAAATTCTCGGGGTGAAAATGGGGTCTATATCATCTGAATTACCTAAAGTAGACCGACAAAAATGAGACCAACCTATTTTAATAAAAATATTAATCGTACTCGAATCCTCAACCCAGATTGCTGAGTGTAGTCAACACCTCTACCTTGACCGCTCAGCCACCGAACCAGCTTGACGGCACTGATGTTGAAACTCCTCTTGAGGTTCTTGCTGAGAAATCTGGTCCCGAAAAAATTGTACTTCTGGCGGTCCCGAACCAGGCACATTCCACCCCGCAAAACTTCTCTTGACCTTCCTCCTCGAGAAATAGGTTGCCGAAAAAATTATATCGGTGGTCTCGAACCCGGGACCATGTACTTCCCAGCCAAAGCTCATAGCCTCTGAGCTACTTTTCCTTGTTCCTGTATCAAAAGAGAGACTGCACCCACTGGGACACGGTACCGCTCGTCGTGCCAGCGGTCATCTTGAAACTTTGGCAACCTATTTTTCGAGGAGGAAGACCAAGACCTCTCCTAACGAGGGATCCATTGGTGGGGTGGGGTCAAACGTTCGGTTCGAAGTCCGATTTTGTAAGAGAGCTCAAAACGCGTGTGAAGTTTCGGCCGCATGTGGTGGTTTTCTGGCCCACTGTGCCCTTGTCTTCATGTCTCTTCCTGTCTCTCCCTTCGACCCCTTGGAGCCCTCGGACGCATCGCAGCCACGGCCAGCAAACTTTTAAATTCAGTTTCAGTTGCAAACGGTCAGCTGGGCATAGCAGCGCAGCGGGCGGTGAGACGAGATAGGAGTTTGGAGAGAGGAAGGGAGGGAGGGAGAGAGAGAGAGGAGAGAGAGAGGAGAGAGAGAGAGAGAGAGAGATAGTGATAGAGAGACAGAGAGAGAGAGAGAGAGAGAGAGAGAGAGAGAGAGAGAGAGAGAGAGAGAGAGAGAGAGAGAGAGAGAAGGGAAGAAAGAGGGACTTGCGGGTGTCGCGCTCTGGTGGCGCTGCCCGGGTCAAGGCTCTGTTTTGCCAAGGCGGGACGTGTGCGCGGAGACAGGGCGAGCACACCAAGCACCGCATTACCGACAATAAGGCCGGGCACCCCGCGCGGGGCGTGCACGGGGCTGCGGGGCACAGTGGGCCAGAAGAGCGGCGCAGGCGGCCAAAACTCTAGACGCGTTTTGAGCACCAGAGTCGCTAAATGGGACTCGAAGTGAACGTGTGACCCCACCAATGGACTGCTCTCTAAACGAGGAATCCTTTGGTGCGGTCACACGTTCGATTCTAGTCCCATTTAGCGACTCTGGAGCTCAAAACGCTTCTAGAGTTGTGGCCGCCTGAGCCGGTCCTCTGGCCCACTGCGCGGGGGACTCCGCGGGGCACGCCGCGCCGTAATCTGATGCACGCACGCCGGGCGTGCCGCGCCACGCCGCGCCACGCACAACAAAAGCCCAATGAATCCGGTCGAGGGTTCGAATCCGGCCGAATCCACACGCCGTCGTCTTGTTTACGGCGCGGGACGCGGCGGGAATACCAACGTATTATACCATTTTATTATACATACCTTGTACCTGCAATTCGACAGCAGCCAGCCGTTCCGCTGGGGAAAAGAGGACCAATAATGAGGCTCGTTATGCACGTCCGGAAACCGCGCATTTTTAAAAAAAAAAAAATTATTTTTTTATTTTTGGGGCTTCCAGTCGGGTTGCTTTAGCGCCAGCCATGGCTCCAGCCACGCTCGCGGTGCCATTCACATTTCATAACGTAGTTTCAGTCGTGCCTCCAGCGCGCTTCCAGGCAGTCATGCTGCACGGCTCCAGCGCTGGAGTCTGCCTTTGCTCCAGGCTGGCTTGACCTTGCACCCACCCACCCCTCTCCCCGCCCCTGGGCAAAGTGGGCCAGACGACCGGTGGAGGCGGCCAAAACTCTTCACGCGTTTTGGGCTCCAGAGCCGCTGCCCGGGACTCGAACCGAACGTGTGACCTCATCAATCGATTCCTCGTTCCGAGAGTAATCCAGTGGTTCGTTTCGAATCCCATTTAGCGACTCTGGGGCTCAAAACGCGTCTTCAGTTTTGGCTGCCAGCGCCGGTCTTCTGACCCACAGTGTTGCGCTCAATGCGTCCTGCCTTCTTCCTCTTCTTCTTCTCCTCCTCCTCCTCCTCCTCTTCATTCTTCCCTCTCTCCAGTCGTTCCAGCATCCCAGTGCTCCAGCGCTCCATCCGGCCGGGCGCGGCTCGGCCACCTCGACGATCGACGCATCCATTGACAAAAAGCGCTGCTGGCCTCGCAGCCTCCAACTCGTCCACGCTCCAGAGCACGACGACGGCGCACCTGTAGTGTATGTCTCGGCCTCGGCCGCTCTCGGAAAAAGGCCTCTGTCTTAGGTCGGACCTCTGCCCAGTGGTTCAGAAGACTGTTCAGGCGGCCAAAATTCTAGGCACTTTTGAGCTACAGAGTCGCTAGCACTTTTGAGCTCCAGAGTCGCTAAATGGGACTGGAATCGAACGTGTGACCGCACCAATGGATTCCTCGATTGGAAAACAGTTTATTGGTGGGGTCACACGTTCGATTCGAGTCCCATCTAGCGACTCTGGAGCTCAACACGCGTCTGTCCCCCTCAACGGTCTTCTGACCCACTGTGCTCTGCCTTTCGGCGACCTTCGGAAGGGCTGTGTATTATTTTCAGCGACAAATCCAATAATGCTTCCTTCTTTCCGTCGGCCAGCCGGAAGGCCCCCTCTTCCACGTATATTCCTCCAAAGCCGGCCCGCCCATTTGGCCGCACGCACCTCTCGCACCTGAGCCCCCACCCCACCACCCCCCGCGGGGCCCCGCTATGCTGGGCTGCTGGACGGAGGAAACGTATTTTTTTGTAAACATGCCAGGAGACAATAAGCGACGGTGTGAAGAAGGAAGTGGGAGGGAGAGAGAGAGAGAGAGAGAGAGAGAGAGAGAGAGAGAGAGAGAGAGAGAGAGAGAGAGAGAGAGAGAGAGAGAGAGAGAGAGAGAGAGAGAGAGAGAGAGAGAGAGACAGAGAGAGCGAGCGAAGGAATGAAGAATGGGGAGTCTTGAATGGGCCCGGTGGGCCTCACGGCACGGCTCGGGGCCTACCTTGCACAGTGGACCAGAAGAACGGCGCAGGCGGGCAGAACCCTGAACGCATTTTGAGCTCCAGAGTCCCTAAACAGGACTCCACCGGTCTTCTGGCCCACTGTGCCTTGCCTACCTGCTTCGCTGCGCCCCCAGCTGACCCATGGGCGTAGCCAGAGCGCGGCATAGTAGAGCCTCGCGCCAATCGGAGTGAAACGCCAAAGCCAGCATCGCCAGCAACGAGAGGGCTGCCATCAGACGCTGTGATGGGCAGCGAGCCCCACCGGATTAGCCAGTCCGCGATGCGCCAGTCGCAAACCTCATTGCGATTCGCATTCAGATCGATGAGGAGTGACGGATTGTGGAGCCGAGCAAGCGCGCGCGCGCGCGTTCGGATTCAGATTCACATTCCGCTCGCGCGTCCGGCCTCGCCAGGCGGGCAGGCAGGCAGGCAGGCAGGCCGACTTTGATGAATGAAACGGTTGCCGGCTTGGCTTCCCTACGCCGGGCTACGCCACCGGCAGGCATTTACCTGCGGATGTCAAACCGGCCGCAACCCCCCTCCCCTCACCTTGGCCGAGCCCCGGTCCATCCCGCAGGCACACAGCCACCGTCCCTAGAGCCGGTCCATATATCTTCCCGCTACGTACTCGCAGTGTATTGTTTGCCGTGTGTGGACGCGAGCGACGCGAACCCTGTTAGTATTCATTGATTCCATTCCAATTTATACACAATTTTATGCAGTTTTTAAAAAGTGTAACAAAAACTTTGCCGAGCGGGTATACGCATACGTAAAAACACATTTTACGATGACTATTTTTATTTCTTTATTGTATTTTTCGTATTCGAACCGATGTATGCATAAGACTTTCGGTGGTGTGTCACCCGCTCTCTCTCTCTTTCTTTCTCACTCTCTCTCACACACACACACACACAGACGTGTAGTGGCACACTCACCCTTCTTGGGTCCGCTGATGGAATATAAACCGAAAATCACTTTGTCGGCCAGCGAGTCGGTGCTAATGCCGTCTCCGGCGGGGCGGCCATTACCTTCATTACAGCCACTGCGGGGCCACTGCCGGCACGGCCACACTGCCGCCCGCCGACACAATCGTCACTGTGACACAAAGACCGCAAGGTATATGGGCTGCTTCGGCACCGGAAGTCGGGGTTTTACCTGCGCGGCCTGGCACACCGGAAACGGCAAAATGCTCTCCAGCAGCCACACGGACCGTCTTGTGTGTGTGTGTGTGTGTGTGTGTGTGTGTGTGTGTGTGTCGAGAGGAGGGCATGCAAGGCACGTCTCTCTCTCTCTCTCTATCTCTCTCTCTCTCTCTCTCTCTCTCTCTCTCTCTCTCTCTCTCTCTCTCTCTCTCTCTCTCTCTCTCTCTCTCTCCCCCCCTGGGCTGCTGGGCACCCTGCCGTGTGCCTCCCAGCACAGGTGACTCTGATTTCGGCGCGTTCGGCGTGTTGTGCAGCAAGGGCAGGGTGACTGCAGGTGACACTAAGCCGCCCCCGCAGGCTACCGCAGGCAGGCTTGGCTTGCAGGCAGGCGGAGGCTGCCGCCAAGAGAGGGGATTATGCCACTCCGGGAACAGCGCTGCACAGTGGGCCAGCAGAGGACCGGCGCTGGCGGCCCAAACCCTAGACGCATTATGAGCTCCAAAGTCCCTAAACAAGACTCGAACCGAACGTGCGATCCCCACCAATGGGTTGCTCTCCGAACGAGGAATCCTTCATTGGCGGGGTCACACGTTCGTTTCGAGTCTCGTGTAGTGACTCTAAAGCTTAAAACCCGTCCGGGATTTTGGCCACCGGCGCCGGTCTTCTGACCCAATGGGCGCTGGTCTGGCGAGGCTAATTTGCAAGGAAATCTGCGAATTCCTTTTTGGCGGAGTGACGCAGGCAGCGGGCCCGGCACTTACTCCACTGCTATACTGCCTCGTGCGATGTCCAAACAAGTTACGCCGCTCCGCCACTTCTCTGTCGCCACTGCAGCGGCACCAGCGGCAGCGGGGAATCCGTCGCATCCGCTGTCGCATCTCGTGACGTGTTTCGTTTTTCAAGCGCTTTCGCCCCCACTTCTGAGGCAGACGGGCTATTGCGCGATTTCTGGCCTGGCTTCCTGCAGTTTGCAGGCGCGGCCGGCGCCTGGCCGCCCCGCCGCCCACCGCCGCCTCGCTTCCCCTTTCGAAACGAGACACGCTTCGCGTCGCTGTCCTTCACCGCTGTCTCGCTGTCCCTCTGTTGCTGTCCCTCTGGTCAGCGTTACGTCACGCTGGAGCAGGTGGTGCGTGCTGGATAATCTAGAAAAAAAAAAAGAAAAAACACGCGTTTTAGTACATATTTGTACTTTTTTTTTGGCGCCGAACTCTACGATACACGCCTGTAGCTTTGATTGTCTGCGCGGCTCAACGTTTCCATTTTATCGTTTTTACGGGGTGGATTAAATGCATAGCCGGGTGGAAAGTTAGGCGGCATCGGGTCCAAAAATTATTGATAGGCGTTCCGATGAATTCTGCGCTGGAGGGCTGCTGCGCTTCGCAAGCAAACCCAATCACATCAAATAAGGACTGTCTGTCTCGGCGCGCTGCAATAACGGAGACAAAACAGAGCGGGAGCGCGTGGCGCCTCAGAGTGGACGGGCGAGTGTGACGGCGTGGTGGAGCCGCAGCAGGGCAATCCGGAGCAGAACAAAGGGGCCTGATTGCCGGTGACGCGGAGTAAGCTGGGTCCTCTTGCCGCCAGGCAGGCAGCCAGCCAGGCAGCCAGCCAGGCAGGCAGGCCAGCCCGTATAAGGGTTGATTATTGTCAGAGTTCCTCGTTCCCTGAAAGGCAGCGTTTGTGGCGAAATCCACCCCGCCGCCTGACTTCCGCTGCACACGATGGGTTGCCCGCTGTGTCCTGCCTACGCCGGCCCTTTGACAGCCCTAGCCGGCGTCTCCCGGCAACGCGGCCGGCCCTTTGACAGCCCTAGCGCGCACAGAGTGACGCAGCAAGGCGCAGCATGCAGCGGTCCGAGGCGTCCTTGCGACCGTTGGGCTTTTTGATTAACCCGACCGTCACGAAACGTCCCGGCGCTCCTCTCTCTTCCCTCCGTTCTTCCTTCTTTCCCCTTTCCCACCTTTTTTTCTTCTCGTTAATTTCCCTGCTCACGCCGCGCGGCGCGGCCAGCGCCACCTCCTTGTCACTCACAGCACTTACCCGCGCCGCCGTCACGGCGTCCCACAGTGGGCCAGAAGACTGGTGGACGGGTTTTGAGCTTCAGAGTCGCTAAATGGGACTCGAACGAGAAATCCATCGTTGCGGTGGGGTCTACACGTTCGGGTCGAGTCCTGTTCAGCGACTCGGAAGCTCAAAATGGTCCTAGAGTTTTTGGCCGCCTGCGCCGCTCTTATGGTCCACGGCGCGGCAGGTTAAAATACCTCGACGCGCTCTAGTGGCCGACACCGCCACCACTACTCGCAGCAGCATGCGCGTCCATTCAAAAGCGGCAAAAATACGCGCCAAATTGGGCGATCCATCACTTGGGTTTGGCAGCACGGAATGAGTGATGACGTCACCAGCTGCGCCGCTGCGCCCACGCCGCCAATCCCATCGCTGATGGTGTTTGTTTTACATCTCGCCGCTGATCCGGTGAGCGGCCCCGGCGGCTAGGCCCGCTGCACAGTGGGCCAGAAGGCCGGCGCAGGCGGCCATAAAACTCCAGACGCGTTTTGAGCTCCGGAGTCGCTTAAGAGGACTCAAACCGAACGTGTGACCCCACCAATGAATTACTCTCCGAACGAGTAATCCATTGGTGGGGTCACACGTTGGGTTCGAGTCCCTTTTAGCGACTGCGCAGCTCAAAACGCGTCTAGAGTTTTGTCCGCCTGCGCCGGTCTTCCGGCCCACTGTGGGGCGGCTAGGCTGGCCGCGACGCGCCCGCCGGGAGCGCCACTCTGCATTCTGCACGGCACGTAGCGCAGCGCGCGGGGAGCACAGCGCACCGAGGGCCGAGGGTTCAACGCCCACCGGGGGCGGAAAGCGGGGCGAACCCACCCTGCCGGCAATGTGCGAGTATCGCACGCCGAAGAGCAGCGCTCCAGAGTAATTGCCTCCAACTGATTTTCTCCCCACCCGATGCCATAGCTCGTCCTCCTTGTCTTCCGAAAAAAGAAGGCCGGCCGGCCGGCCCGGGGGGCATCCACACGCCGCATCCACTGCGTGGGGGGCTATTACCAAATTACATCCAGGGACAGCGATAGCCCGCGATGGCCCCTCGAGCGGTCCGAGCGCACAGTGGGCCAGGAGACCGGCGGCGCAGGCGGCCGAAACTCTGGGCGCATTTTGAGCTCCAGAGTCGCTAAATCGGACTCGAACCAAACGTGTGATGGATTGCTCGTTCGGGGAGCAATCCATTGGTGGGGTCCACACGTTCGGTTCGCGTCTCATTTAGCGACTCTGGAGCTCGCAAAGCCCGTCCGGGATTTTGACCGCCTCTGCCGGTCTTCTGGCCCACTGTGGTGCGCACACTACTCGAAGGCCGGTCTAACGGCCTGCCCCCCACGGAAAGGGAACGGGCTGGGGCGTCCAGAAGGATGCCCTGGCCCTGTCTGGGCCGTCAGGACCGCCAGGACCGCCAGGGCCGCCAGGGTGCCGGCCCACTGTTCCACTGTGTTCCAGGTTCAACCGACGACGGTACGCCGAAGGCAGCGTAATGCAGCCATTATGTATTCATGAATGAAATCCGTGTGTGTGTGTGTGTGTGTGTGTGTGTGTGTGTGCGTGCGTCTGCCTGTTCGCTTCGGCCCGACTTGGCCCCGTGTGTGTGTGTGAGTGTGTGTGAGTGTGTGTGAGTGTGTGTGAGTGTGTGTGTAGGTTGTCTCATTACTGCCTTGGCAGCCATGTGCCTGCTGCCTCGTAAAATGAACCGTTTCGCCGTGGATCAGATGGCAGATAAAGTACATGGCAGTCGCGCTGTGCGAGAGGAGCGAAGCAAGCGCCGGCAAATTCGAGGAGATGTCGTCTCTCACTCGGATGACACACTCACAACTGACGCGGCGTGGCGGGGCGAGTCGAGAATGAAAAATTTTGTGTGAGTGGCAGAGAGAGGGGGGGGGGATGCTGCTAGGGGCGCCCACTGTGCTGAGAAAAGTGGCGGTAGTAGTGCAGTGAGCCGGTCCAGCCGAGTCCAGGCGAGTTTGCAGATCGCAGCGCTCGTCTTTTATTGCCTTGCCGAGCTCTAATGCATGGAAGACGCCCTTTAGTTCGTTTTTCCCTGCTGTCTTTGTTATTTGGACAGCCGGCGCGGCGAGTCACAGCCGCCGAGTTCTTGCGTAAGCGAAGAAAAAGGAAACAAACTCGCAATACTTCTCGCCTAGGAAAATGCAGAGTACAAAGATAATGGGCTTCCGTTCCTCCGGTCGGGGAACTCCTTTAGCTTCATTCATCCCAGCATAGCATTCTTCTCTGAGAGCACCCTGACCGGGTTCAGGCCTGGAAGCAACACCGGAAACGCCCTGCGATGCCTTAAGGTTAGTGCCCTGCGGATAACGCCCTGCGAATAACGCCCTGCTAATAACGACCCGCGGAGTGCGCCACGTCTAACGTTCTGCAAATGACGTTCTGCGGATAGCGCCTGCGGATAACGCCCTGCGGATAGCGCCCTGCGGATAACGCCCTGCGGATAACGCCCAGCACGTTATTCGCCCCTGAGGCGCCTTGTGCGGGTCATCTAATCCCTCTGTCCAGCCAGCCCGTCCAGACTGCAGGCCCTGCCCGCTGCTGCCCTGCGGTGCCCTGCCTCCTGCCCAGCAGCCAACTTACAGCAACAAGTCCCCGAAATCCCACGGGCAGGACAAAGCCGGCGTCGGGGCCCGCCGCCCCAGATTACGACGGCAGATTAGAATCATCGAGCAGTGCAGAAGCAGCGCCGCGCGCGGGAATGCGTCGCACGCAATGCACACAGTGGGCGCGGCGACATTACTTATGAAAACGAGACGAGGCGAGCAGCCGGAACCTCGAACCTCGCGAACCGGAACCGGGTTACGACCTTGCCCCGGTCTCAAATCGGCACAGCCTTCCCTTCAGTTTACGAGGCGAGCAGCGGCGGCAAGACGTGTGAATCCAAATCGTATTCATCAAGAGGGAGGGGCCGCGCGCATACGAGCACTCACCTACACACACGGGCGCACACACACGTACTCACTCTCTCACTCACACACGCACACACACCTACTCACGCACTCGCACACACGCACGGAGCACGGGGTACGAGAAAATAATCTTTCCGTTTCCAATTCATATCGGCCGAACACGTCTGGCTTGCGTGCGTGTGAGTGTGTGTGTGTGTGTGTGTGTGTGTGTGTGTGTGTGTGTGTGTGTGTGCGTGCGTGCGCGCGCGCGCGCGCTGCCGACCATGTAGTAGCCCGTCTCCTTATGAGCCCAGGGTGTTAATCGCGGCTCCGCGTTCATTGAAAGCGGCGGGCCGTGTGGAGGCGCAGTAGTCGAGTCGACCGACTGGCCGCCGCCGCGCCGAAGCAGCCTTCTTTCTCTACCGTTTCCCCGCACACACACACACGCACACACACGGCTTTCTGCAGGTTCTGCGCTGCTCTTCCCCTTTCGGCCCAACACAATAATAATTCATTGAGATGAACCACTTAGGAATCGGCTCTGGATTTGGGACGCAGCAAACGTAATTGGCGGCATACACGTCCCGCCCCGCCCCACCCCACCCCACCCCGCCCCGGCGACGACAAGCTCCCCGAGACGGCGGAGTCCTGGTAGAGTCCTGGCGGAGTCACTGGTACATGACATCGGGAGACAAAAAGGAGAAGTAATGAAGGAGAAGGAAAGGCTTCGTGGAAGGAAGGGAAGATGTAATAAGGAGAGAAAGAGAGAGGGGGGAAGGGAAACGGGCTATTATCCCCACCAGCGCGGGCGAGAGGCCGAGAGGCGGTACGGTACCCGGAGGAGTCGCCGCACGGAGGGGTCCGGAGCGGAGAGGTACCCACCCGGATGGGAGCAGCCAGCCAGCGAGTACAGGTCCCCCACAAGTGCAGGTACCTCGAGGGCCAAAAGTATTGCCTCTAAGAATACGTCCTGATTGGAAACGTCCACAGCCCGACCCGCGCGGCCACGGCGGTCTTTAGGTATGCCTTTTGATGGCTTTGGCGGCGAGCCTGGCCGCGAGACGCTCACTCCGCCCGGCTGGAAAACACCGCTGGAGTTGTGCCAGCGGCCGGCACTGCGCTCACTGCACTGGAGGTCGCGCGCTGGAAGAGCGGTTGGAGAGCAAGCGCAGCTAGAGGCCGGGCGCGGCACGGCGCGGCGCCATCGCGGGCAGGGCGGGCCGCCGCCGCTCGCATGAGTGAAGCGGGTGGCCTACGCTAGACTACGCAGGCGCTACGAGTGGAGCGGGTCGGCCCACCCTCGACTTCACAGGGGCTGGGCCGTGTGGACCGGTCACTGTGACGTTCGCAAACCCGAGCAGCCCGGAGCCAGAGCGGCAACGACAACGCGCGCTCGTCCGGAGGGGCAACAAAAATCGTAAACAATAATAACAATGACAATAATTGGCATGCTGCAGGCTCCCCGACGGGCATGTACTTGCACCGATTTGATTTTCATGTACTCGGGGTTCGGACATGCGAGCGGCACTGCGGCGGGCACTCGGCCGCGGGGGAGGGGGTCGGTCGGCTCGCCGGAGAGAGCGGCCGGCGCGGCAACAGCGCCGAGTGACTAAGACCCGCCTCTCCTTCCTGCGGGCCGAGCCGCCGAGGCAGCGCTCTGCACCGCGCTGCACCGCGTCCGCCTTCGGACGCCGCAGCGCCGCGCTGCAGCGGCGCCGGCGTCGTGCAGCGCCACGCACAGTGGGCCGGAAGACCGGCGGAGGCGGTCAAAACGAGGGGGAAATGACTGGCCAAAAGCATGTACACCAAAAATTAAATTGAAAAAAAAAATAATTCAAAAATTTTGAGAATTTTTATTTGAAAATTTGAAAAACAAAATTGATGATTTATGGTAAAAAAAATCACGAAATTGTCTTTCCAGGACTGACCTAACATTGATTATTTTTCACTGCCTTCCCCAGTGTGCTTCAAAGCCACAGCAATGCGCAGTCACCATTATCTGCCGTGGTGGCTGGACGTGTCGATGCGTTGAATTCCCGGTACGAGGATCGGCGATTCAAATCTTAATACTTCACAACTTTTTTCTCTGACCGCTGCTCATTGTCACCTCAAGAGCCCGCTTCAACCGACTTCAGTCATGAGCCGTGGTGGCTGAGGGCGGTAAGGCGTCCGACCCCGACCATAAGGTCCGGGGATCAAATCCCCGAAGTTCCTTTCATTTTTCGACTGGATTCCTCCCACTGCAACTCAAACCCGTCGTCCGACACTCGGCTGACGTGCAAGTCAGGGTGGTGTAGTGGTCTAGGCTCAATCCAGGCCATTACACCCGGGTGTCTAAAAAGCAGTCCGCTTCGGCGGATTGGCCTCGGCACTGGTTCGATCCCCGATCGAGCCAGCCACTCGAAATTGGTCGCGAGTGGGTCCATTCCGATTCGTCGGATGGAGTTGATAAGTCCTTTGAAGCTGGCCCACTGACTGCATGTTCGGGTCTGGGAGCGCCGGACAGCGGGTGTACCATTTGGGTACCGACCAGCCTGCGCAAACAAAAGCTCCCAAAACTACTCTCTCTTTCTTTCTTTCTCTGTCTCTCTATCGTCTCTGCCTTACTCTACTCTGCCCATGTTGGGCCGTGTCGGCGGCTCGGGTCCTACTGGGTCCCCCGGCGTACGATATCGAAGTCGCTGGATCGGATTAACCCCAGTTACCTGATAGCACCGGTTCCCATCCCGAACACCGAAGTAAAGCAGGAGGCCTCCCCACTCAGACTGGGGAGGGGGTGTAGAGTTCCATTTTTTAAATTTATTTTTAGTTAAACACGATTGCCAGCGCCCGGGAACACCGGTTCCCATTTCCGAACACCAAAAATTTCAAATAATTCAAAATATTTCAAGAAATTTTTAAAAAACGTCCACAAAAATTTCGAGTTGATTCCCCCTCGGTTCCAGGACATCCCGGGTGATTACGCCCGCTCTGCCGCCACGGTTTGATTCGGACCCGGATGAGTTTCTCATCGTTAAGGACGCCAATTTGGCTCGGCCGACGTCCGGCCGCGTGGATCGACGCTGCCCCACACGTTTTCCCGCGCCGCGCCGCCGGTCCGCCGGTCGGTTCGGTGATCGGATGTGGGGACGTATTGGATGCTTTCCTCCGGAGCGGGCCGACCTAAGGCCCATCCCTGCCCTGCCTCGCGCGGCCCTTCCCGGCGCCGTGGCTCAGCCGAGGGCTCAGCCGAGGGCTCAGCCGAGGGCTCAGCCGAGGGCTCGACGGCTGCACAGTGGGCCGGATGACTGGCGCGTGCGGCAAAAACTCTAGACGCGTTTTGAGCTCCAGAGTGGCTAAACAGGAGTCGAACCGAACGTGTGACCCCACTAACGGCTTCATCGTCCGGAGAGCAATCCATTGGTGAGGTCGCCCGTTCGGGTCGAGTCCCATTTAGCGACTCTGGGGCTCAAAACGCGTCGATAGTTTTGTCCGCCTGCACCGGTCTTCTGGCCCACTGTGGGCTGTGCGGCGCGGCCCGGCATGCGCCCGCTTACATTGATCACGAACGAGATTGCTTGTATTTCCCTTCGAGGGAGTTATGGTAATGAGGAGAGGAAAGGCGCAACGGAGACGGTCTGCTCTGCATCGGGGCCCTCAGGGAAGAGCGCCGTGGGAGGAGGAGGAGGAGGAGGGGAAGGCACGACCCGAAAAGTCAGTGCCCTAAGAGTGGCCCCCACTGCCGGCCCGCCGCGGTCCGATCAGAGTTCCGCCGTTCATTCAACATAAACCCGGGAAAGGAGAGCAGCTGCCTGACCAATGACAGACCCGCCACAGAAAAAAAAATCAAAAAAAAAATCGTGGTATATTCCGAAGAGCGCGCTGCCCTGCTCTCCGCGGCTCGTTGCAGCGGCGGTGTGCCGCTGCTCGGACGATAAATCCGAATCGATTCTAACCTGATGTTCGTTCGTTTCCGGGGCGGCATTTTTGCGGCGGTCGCCGCTGCGGACTCACCCCACCGCACAGTGGGTCAGAAGACCGTTGAGGCGGCCAAAATCCTAGACGCGTTTTGAGCTCCAGAGTCGCTAAGTGGGACTCAAATCGAACTTGTGACCCCACCAATGGATTCCTCGTTTCGAGAGCAATCCACTGATGGGGTCACGCATCAGGTTCGAGTCTCATTAAGCGACTCTAGAGCTCAAAACGTGTCCGGGATTTAGGCCGCCTCAACGGTCTTCAGACCCACTGTGCACCGTGGGCTCCACTGCGCCGCGCCGCCACGCCGCGCCACTCTGTGTTGTGTACACCCGGCCGCCATAGCTGTGGCTTACCCACTGTTGCCGTGCGGGTTGCCTCTGTACACGGCGGTAGTCTTCCAGTTGGACTACAGTACCTTGCAGCAGGAGGCACACGCGCGCACTCACTCACACACACACACACACACACACACACACACACACACACACACACACAGCAGAACTACGCCTTTGATGTCCTCGTGGCATTCCAACCGACTGAGGGTTGCCGCGCTCTGCTTCTACCTTGGGATGCTGATGTCCCCCGCCCTTTTCTTGCAGCGTGAGCTCAGTGCAAGCCGCCACCGCACACTCACACATCCACACACAAGAGAGAGAGAGAGAGAGAGAGAGAGAGAGAGAGAGAGAGAGAGAGAGAGAGAGAGAGAGAGAGAGAGAGAGAGAGAGAGAGAGAGAGAGAGAGAGAGAGAGAGAGGAGAGAGAGGAGAGAGAGAGGTGGAGACGCGCTCCCATGCAAAAAGGAAGGAGAAGGACACAGCGCCCCGTATCGGTGGGGCGGCAGTCGTGGCCAGCAATTAAGATATTGCCGGATAGAGGGCGGTGATTCCATTGTCTGCTGTATCCGGGGAGGAAGGGGGAGCCCCCCTGATGCCACCGGGGCGGGCACCTGTTTCCTGTGCCCCTGGCGGCCCCGTCGGCCCCGTCGGCCCCGTCGGCCCCGGCTGTCGGCGCAAGTCACCGTTTTTTGTCGGTGTAATATGGATCCGGGGCAGGGCGGCGGCGGGGCGCCGGAGAGCCCCAGTGGCCGAGCCAACGCCGCACAGTGGGCCAGAAGACAGGTGGAGACAGTCAAAATCCCGGACGCGTTTTAGGCTCCAGAGTCGCTAAATGGGACTCGAATCGAACGAGTGACCCCACCAATGGATTCCTCGTTCGGAGAGCAATTCATTGGTGGGGTCACACGTTCGGTTCGAGTCCTGTCTGGTGACTCTGCAGCTCAGAACGCGTCTAGTGTTTTGGCCGCCTGCACCGTTCTTCCGGCCCACTGTGCGCTGCTGGCCCCGATGCAGTGCCTCAGCCTGGAGGCGCTACGGCCGCTGACTCACTCGGCTGTGCGGCGCTGGGCCCTGGCTCTGGCCCCTGGCCCTGGCCCCCGGCCCTGGAGTCCAGGAATCGGCTCTGGAGGCTTACCGATGCTCCCTCGCCGCGTCTAAAGCCCGTCCCGTGTGGAGTCGGCCGGTGCGGCTCGGCTCCAGCGGGCCTGCTGTCCATTGTTCAGATGTGACCAGTAGCTGTTGGGGCCCCGCCGCGCCCCGCCGCGTCCCGCCGCGCCCCGCCGCGCCCCGCCGCGCCCCGCCGCCGTCCAGTGCCTGCGCCCGGCCCACCCGGAGGCCCGGCCCGGGGCCCATCCGGTCCGAGGCAGCCGAGACGCGGCGCACAGTCCGGCTGCAGCGGTACAGATATTGCAAAGGATTGAAGAAAAGGCGGCGCTCGGCCGGCCGGCCGCGCTCGCTGGGGCCAGAACAATGAGCGTCCCCGCCCCGCCCCGCCCCGCCCCGCGCAGCTCGCGAAGCAGGCGAAGCACTGCGCGATGGTCAATGGCGTCGCTCCTCTCCCTGTAATGCACATTGAACATGCACACACATTACGGCTGCGCTGCGCTCGGCTGCGGTCCACCGCACCACTCTCGAGTCACTCTCGGCGACACGGTCGCGGGTTCGAGTCCCGCCGCCGCCGCCACCGCAGGCCGCTGCTATGAGAACATCACTCAGCGGGGAACAACCGCATCACCAGAACCAGCATTAGATCCGCATTATTTTAACGCAGGCCCCGCTGTTTTTCCACCGATACGGGTTTTTTTCTTCCGTCCACATGCTTTGATTTGCGTCGGGGAAGTAATAGCGCGCACACACACTCGCGCGCACACACACTCGCGCGCACACGTGACTGGGCTCCTTGATGACTTGTGATGCCGTCGCCTCGTCGTCCAGACTTCTCATCTCCATTTTTTCGCCAGAGTCTCGTCGTCAGCAGCACATCAGTCCGCTGCACAGTGGGCCAGAAGACCGTTGAGGCGACTAAAATTGTAGACGCGGTTTGCGGTCCAGAGTCGCTAAATGGGACCCGAATCGAACGAGCGACCCCACCAATCGATTGGCGGGATCACACGTTCGATTCGAGTCCCGTTTAGCGACTCTGGAGCTGGAAACGTGTCCGGGATTTTGTCCGCCTCAACGGTCGTCTGGCCCACTGTGCGCTGGAGACTGCGTCCCCGCCCCGCCCCGCCCCGCCCCGCCCCGCCCCGCCCCGCCCCGCCCCGGCCGCGACGACGTTACTCCAGTGGTCTGATGTCCCCTCAATCACGATCGCGGACGCCCCGCGCCCCTTAATAAAAACAAGCCGGCCTGATGGCCTCAAGAAAATGGGCGCTCTATATTCCGAGGGTTGGTGCCGCTGGTGGCCGAGCGGGCCGGACTGGACCGCGCTCTGCTGCCTCGGCCCGGCTGTCTGGCCGCGCCGCTCGCTGCGGACGCCAAGCTCTGCATTTTCAAAAGGAAACAGAATTGATGGTCGGACGAGTGTAAATCTGCTGCAGAGATGACGATGAGTGGAAAACTGAGATCGAGCGGTCTGGGCATACCGCCGAATTCCGATTAGGGCTCTTTTTGCGATTAAAAAAAATCCAGCCGTGCACTCTGCGAAACACTCCAACCGCCAGCACTGCCAGGGTACCGCCAGGACACCGCCAGCCAGCCAGCCAGCCAGCCAGCCAGCCAGTCAGCCAGCCAGCCAGCCCCTCCTTCCCGACAAGGCCATAATTGCCCTTATCTCCAGGCTCTGGGCTCGCCATGTTCGGCTCTCAGGGAACGACATCGATGTACGTTCTCATTATTGATCTATTCATTCATCAATCGCCGCACACGCATTACACGTTACTGCGCGTTGGTACTCTCTCTCTCTCTCTATCTCTTACACACACATACACAGGGAGAGAGAGAGAGAGAGAGAGAGAGAGAGAGAGAGAGAGAGAGAGAGAGAGAGAGAGAGAGAGAGAGGGAGAGAGAGACGCGGGCTGGAACACCACACACGCGCACGCCTTGTCAGCCCTGGACGGACATGCACACACAACCCTATTACGGCCTGCCGAGAGCGAGTCCGAAATATCGCGCGCCGTCGTCCTGTCTCTCTCGCTCCCCCACGGGACGCCCCGCGAGTCCAACGGAGATGACACGACACGCCTCCCCGGTGCGCCGCCCTGCACGCCGGAACGAGAGCACACGCGCGTGCGCATCACGCGCGGCGCGCCGACACGCAAAGCGCGCCGGCGTCTTGCATGGCCACACGGAAATTAATTAAAACGTTAGCGAGTGGTTTATAAATCAAGATCGTGTGTAAGCGGATGATGATTTACAGGCGGTTCCAGCGCTACCCGAGCACGGCGCAGCACCGCGCCGACGAAAGGGGTAAAGGGGTGGGGGGCAGGGCACAGTGGGCTAGAAGACCGTTGAGGAAGCCAAAATTCTAGACGCTTTTTGAGCTCAAGAGTCGCTAAATAGGACTCGCACTATGACCCCACCAATGAATGGCTTTCCAAACGAGCAACATTGGTGGGGTAACACGCTCGATTCGAGTCCCATTAGAGACTCTGGAGCTCAAAACGCGTCTAGAATTTTGGCCGCCTCAACGGACTTCTGACCCACTGTGCGGGGGCAGTGCGGGGGCTGCTCGGCGCCTTCTTTGCTCTCCCTCCAGAGCAGCCCATCTCCGGTTTCCCCAGGGCTTCTCATACCGTCCCGGAAAAGCGGAAGTACTGTAAGAGAAATTTGCGCGTTTGGAAACTTGGTCAAAACTGCGCCGCACATTGGGCCAAAGGACCGGGGGGTGGTGGTCGAAATCCCGGACGGGCTTTGGGCTCCAGAGTCGCTACATGGGACCCGAACCGAACGCGGTGACCCCACCAATGCATTGCTCTCCGAACGAGGAATCCGTTGGTGGGGTCACACGTTTGGTTCGAGTCTTGGAGCTCAAAACACGTCTCGAGTTTTGTCCGCCTGCGCCGGTTCTCTGGCCCACTGTGCGTCGTAGTACCCCAAACGCGTGACCAGCCGGCGTGGCGTGGTTTGTGCACGGGCAGGTCGGTCCCGTTTCCCAGCCCGGCTGCCCCGTCTTCCGGCGGCTCGGGCGGTGCAGTCAGTCGTCCCGCCGGCCGGCCGGGCGTTGTGCGGGGAATCTAAACATGGGCAAGCCATTACCTTTCGCCGTATTGAGGCGGGGCGGGGCGGGGCGGGGACTCTGGGGAGGCAGGGAAGGCCGCCGTCAACTCGCTCGACATGGCGGGGAGTGCCGGCCGGCCGGGGGGACGCCGCTCCTGTCCCGGACAGTCCGGGCGACAACGACTTGCCGTCGCCGGTCCCGCCGACGCCGCCCCCCGCCGCCGCCCCCGAACGCCACCGCCGGCTACATAGTGAGCGCCTTGTTCGCGATGGCCGAGGCCACTGTTGCCGGGGCCGAGGTCCCGCCCGAGGCCATCCCGATCCGCCGCCATTAACGGCGGCCTCCTTGACCGTCGTGTCCGAGACCCGAGTTTCCGTGGTGCGCCCCGGGCCACAGTGGGCCAGAAGACCGTTGAGGCGGCCAAAATTCTAGACGCGTTTTGAGCTCCAGGGTTCGCTAAAATGGGACTCGAATCGTACGAATAACCCCACTAATAGATGGCTTTCCAAACGAGGAATCCATTGGTGGGGTTACGCGTTCGATCCGAGTCTAGAGCTCAAAACGCTAGACTTTGGCCGCCTCAACGGACTTCTGGCCCACTGTGCGGGCGGAGCGCGCGCGGCGCCGAACCTGTTGAGCGAGCGGCGGCCGAGGCCGTTGCACTGCCTGCCCGGACTGTACCACTCCCTTCATTACATTCGCGATGAGAAATAATTCTGTATGCACCACGAATGGGCAGCGACCGACAGCCAGGAACGAGACCGCCTTCGTATTTGGTCATAAGTCGCTGCTTCTTTTATGAGTGTCTCGCCTCTCGAAACGCGGCGCGGGGGCTGGCCGGCGACGGGGCGGCGAGGGGGGGGGGGGGGCTCGGCGCGCGCGGGGGCTTCGGCGACCGGTAAGTACAGCCTGGAAGGACGGGCCTGCAGGACGGCCGGGGCGGGGCCGCCGAGCCCTGAGTGATTGCCCGGCAGAACAATACCACAAGGCGGGTAGATCTCGCGGCCGGCGGCTAGTGCGGCCAGGCCGGCGTCTGTGTTACAATGCGCCGCTGCGGTGTCCGGTGGGCGAGGCCGGCGAGGCCCCGCCGCTGCAGGAGCACCCCGACATGACCCCCTGCATCCACCGCGGTGACACGGCAATGCCACGGCCGTGATGGTGATACGGAACGGGAGCGCTGAATGGGACTCGAACCGAACGTGTGACCCCACCAATGGACTGCTCTGCGAACGGGGAATCCATGGGTAGAGTCACACGCTCGGTTCAAGTCCCATTTTCAGCGACTCTGGAGCTCAGAGCGCGTGCAGAGTTTTGACCGCCTCCACCCTTCTTCTGGCCCACTGTGCGGCAGCGCGCTGCAGCTCGACAACAAGGCCGGCAAGGAGCAGTGGACGCCGCGGGACAGGCCGGGACGGGCCGGCCGGACACTGGACAAACGATTTAAAATGCAGAACACAGCAGGTTTGTATTCCCGGACGAGACGAACCAAACCTGGAGTCGTAAAGAAGGGGCCTGTCCGTCCCCTCCAGGCCGGGGCCTGGCTGGAGCCTGGCTGGAGGCTGGCTGGAGACTCAAGAAGGGCCGCCACGCCCAGCCTGTCTCACCCGATTGGCAATGTTTGGTTTCGCCGCTTGAATCGTGGCCGTGGTCGCGGTCGCCCCGCCCCTCCACGCCCTGCGCTGCGACTGCGAGCAGCGCGCAGCAACGCGCCGAGCAACACATGCAGCGCACGTCCGCGCTGCTTCTCCAAGGTTGCCAACTGGAACGTTGCTTCCAATTTATTGGAAATTTCGGCCACCGCCGCTGCCGCTCGCCTTCTGGGCAGGCGCCGATGCAGGGCCGCCAACTGCCGAACGGGAAACATGCGGACGCCTTCTAGCGCCGCAGTCGGAACTAGGTTGGCAGCCCTGCGGCGCTGCGAGCTGCGGCTGGATATTTGCGAGGCGACACCGCCGGCCTGCGAACACACTGCGATGCACACTGCGCGTCCACCTGCAGACGCGCCCTCACCCCCTCCGGATCCCTTCCGTTCCAAAGTGTTGGACGAGACGCCACACAGTGGGCCAGAACACCGCTGCACACTAAACACGACTCAAACCGAACGTGAGACAACCCCCCCCCCCCCCCCAACAGATAGCTCTCAGAAAGAGGACTCCATTTTTGAGGTCATACGTTTGGTTCGAGTCCCATTTGGCGACGCTAGAGCCCAAATCGCGTCCGTCGGACTTCTGGCCCACTGTGCGCGGCCGCATCGATGTTTGACGGCGGCCCTCGACGCCTTGACCGTCGCTATCTCACCTGTTGTCCGGCTGCCAGCGCCGAGCAGCGCGCCGGAAGTCCTCCGGGGTCAATTTGCAGCGCCGTGATTCTGTTTGAGGCTGAATAATTCACCGTCAAAGTCGTAGCGTCCCCCGACACCGGCTCGTTACACGGAGTGCCAACTACTTCGACAACAGCTCCAACTTCGGGTGGCTGTATCTCTTAAACGGTGCCGTTAGCACGCCCCGCTCCCGGAGAACTGGGTTTTGTAAAAAAAAAAAAAAAAAAAAAAAAAAAAAACCTTTTCTGCCATTTTGTTTCATGCATGACGCTCTCAACGCTCGCCGTTCTCACACACGGCAAGGTTCCTGCGGGTGTCACAGGAAAGACATGGGGCGATTTCCGGGGAGTTCTTGGGAAAAACACCACCGTTTTTACCGAAGAATTGAATTCGATTTTCAAAAGTTGGCGGCATTACTTCAGGTGGGCCAGGTGCTGCTCGCGATGACTTTTATGGGCGCGAAATGAGCGCGGCGGGGTTGGCAGCGCTGATAGTGTCGTGATTGGGGGAGGCGGCCACGCCAGTGGGGGCCAGCCAGGGCGCCAGCCAGGGCGCCAGCCGCGCCATGCTCTGCTGCAGCAACACGGCGACGACGACTATCTGGCGCGCCGCCGCCGCCGCGGCCAATATTTACTCCGCGTCAATTTAAAAGGCCGAGAAAAAAAATAGTCGCCCTGATCTCGCCTCGCGCCTACCAACATGGCACCGCCGCCTATCACGGGCCGCTGCCGCCGCCTCGGCCGCGCAGGGCTGCCAACCCTATCGCCGCGCGGCATCACACAATGTGAAGGGAAAATTAAACGGGGAAATATGGCGCTTCTTATCGGGGAGACACGCCGCCCAGGGCCGCCAACTTTGATGCGGCGACACCGTGGGGTTGCTTGTTGCTGCTGCCGCTCCCACCTGTTTACCGCCGACGAGCGATTCCACGATTTTTCTTTGGTTTAATTATCGGAGGAAGAAAGGGCTCAGTAGACCACACACATACACACACACACACGCACACATTTTCCTCTTGCAGGTGGGTGGCACGAAAAGAACCCTGTGTCTTGCAGCACAGGCAAACACGCCACCGCCGCCACCACTGCAACTCGTTCGACAAAAACGGCGGGAAAACGGTGAAAAGCTGCGAGCAGCTGCCTTTATGCCATTATATATTGTGCGCTTCCAAAAACCGCGCGGTTGCGCGCCTGTGTGTGTTCATATTTATTTTTGCGGCTCGAGGGAGGCGCCACGTGTCTCCGGTGCGACACACAAGTTTTTTTTTTGGGAGGTGGGGGAGGGGTGGGGGTTCCATTTGAGGGCGCGACTGGTGGTGTTGGGTCGTATCTAAGAACCGTATCTTAATGCAAAAATAATAGTGACCTGGGGAGGGGGAGGGTGCTGTTCGCCGGGTCGCGCTCGGTGCAAGTGAAAGGGTAGCTTTGTGGCGGTGCGGATTGCAGCGTGCGGTCGGTGGGGGTTGCGCGCATAGTGCAGAGCACCCGCCGAGGGGGGGGAGGGGGGGGGATTACGCACCCGTCCTGCTGCGAACAGGAGCATGGCATCCGTAGCAAAGCCCCGCCGGCACCTACACTGCCCGCTGGTGGCGCTGGTGGCGCTCGGCGGGGCGGCACCGCGCACCACGGGCCGCCGCGCGTTGACAGCCAGTCGCCGCGGCTGATGAATGAGTCCCGCCACAGTGGGCCTCCGCACAGTGGGTCAGAAGACCGTTGAAGTGGACGAAATTCTAGACGTGTTTCGAGCACCCGAGTCGCTAAATGGGACTCGAACCGAGCGTGTGACCCCACGCCAATGGGTTCCTCGTTTGGAGAGCAATGCATTGGAGAGGTCACACGCTCGGTTCGAGTCAGTCCCCATTTAGCGACTCTGGACTGGAGCTCTAAACGCGTCTAGGGTTTTGGCCGCCTCAACGGTCTTCTGACCCACTGTGCGCCGTTGTGACGGAGGGTGGGCGGGCGGGCTTAATGAGCGGAGGATGTCCATCCGATGCCGGTCTCTGTCCCTCTCTCTGCATCGAGGAGATCCAGGCGCTATCAGCTCTCGGATCATTAAGGATAAGCCGCTATCGTTGTCGCCACACACATTGTGTGGAAACCAGTTCGGCCGCTGCGAGCCTCACCGTCGCCGTGCTCGCAGGACAACGTCGAGCAGTCCTCGATCGTCCTGGTCCTGGAGGACGCACGGTGGGCCAGAAGACCGGCGCAGACGGCGAAAGCGCTAGCCGCGTTTTGAGCTCTAGAGTCGCTAAATGGGACTCGAACCGAACGTGTGACCCCACCATTGGACTTCTCGTTCGGACAGCGATCCATTGGTGTGGTCAGACGTTCGTTTCGACTTCCATTTTGGGACTTTGGAGCTTCAAACCCTTTCGAAATTTTGAGTGCCTTGATAGGTCCTCTGGCCCACTGTGGGACCCTCCTCAGAATGACAGTGATTACGGGTCCGTTTCGCGAGGAGGGGCCGCCCTCGCGGTGCAGGTTCATTTTGAACGGGAAATCACTATCGCGCCGCCCCGACGCCCCGACGGCCTACACCGGAAATGAGCGAGCCGTATAAACGAACGGGGTGATATTTAAAACGCGCCTCCGTCCGGGACATTACCGCTCTGCGTACGCCTCGCCTTGCCGCGCCGCACCGCACAATGGGCTAAAAGACCCGTGCAGGCGGCCGAAACTCCAGACGCGCTTTGAGCTCCAGAGTCGCTAAACAGGACTCGAACCGAACGAGAGACCCTACCATTGGATTGCTCTCCGAACGAGGGATCCATTCGTGGGGGTCACACGTTCGTTTCGTGTCCGATTTAGCGACTCTAGAGCTCAAAACGCGTCCGTGATTTTGGCCGCCACAACGGTCTTCTGGCCCACTGTGAGCCGTGCCGTGCCGCGGCCTGGCCGGCCTGGCGCAGGGCGTCGGCCTGTCTTCGAACCGGTTCCATGAGGCCGACATGGACGGCGGGGAGCCGCCCGCAGCCCCGCCCCGCCCCGCCCGCTTTGTCCGGTCCGCCCACGAGAACGCCTTCTCCTCCGAGGCCGTGTGCGCCGTGCCCAGGTACAGCCAGCGGCAGAAGCTCCATCGCTCGTGCTGCGCCCGATGGGCAGTAGGGAGTACAACCGCGAACGATGCACCTGTAAATGACAACGGAGCCATCTCGCGACAGAAGATGATTGACAGCCGCATGCAATACAATTTGGAAGACAAGTGGCACCACCGTGAGAGTGGCCTCGTGAAGTACTGGCATCGCCATCTAGCGGCAGATCCGGACAGTGAAGTGCTTGCTACCCAACCAAATGGGCAACTGACACCACCACCGCGAGAAAAGCGCCGCTAAGTGCAGGCAACGCCACCTCGCGGCAGATTAAAATGGTGAAGCGCTTGCCACCCAACTATATGGGCAACGAACACCACCTACGCGAGAAAAGCGCCGCTAGATGCAGGCAGCGTCATCTGGCGGCAGTCTCAGAAAGAAAAGGGCTTGCCACCCAACCACATGGGCAACTGACTCCAACACCGCGAGAAAAGCGCCGCGAAATGCAGGCAGCGCCATCTAGCGACAAACTATCGACGCCAATCGTTCGTCACCCAACCCAGTAGGCAACGTGCACCACCACCGCGAGAATAGCACCTCTACATGCAGGCAACGCCATCTAGCGGCAGGTCCGAAAAATAAGGTGCTAGCCACCCAACCATATGGGCAACTGACACCACCACCGCGAGAAAACCGCCGCTAGATGCAGGCAGCGCCATCTGGCGGCAGATTCCAATGGTGAAGGCTTGCCACCCAACCATATAGGCAACTAACACCACCACCGCGACAAAAACGCCGCGAGATGTAGGCAGCGCCATCTCGCGGCAAATCACCAACGCTAATCGTTCGCTACCCAACCCAGTAGGCAACGTGCACCATCACCGCGAGAAAAGCGCCGGTAGCTACAGGCAGCGCCATCTCGCGGCATATTATGAAAGTGAAGCGCTTGCCACCCAACCATTTGGGCACTTGACACCGCTACCGCGAGCGAGGGACCGGTCTCTGCACGCAGCGCCATCTAGCGGCAAACTATCGACGCCAATCGTTCGCCACCCAACCCAGTAGGCAACGTGCACCACCACCGCGAGAATAGCACCTCTACATGCACGCAGCGCCATCTAGCGGCAGGTCTGAAAAATGAGGTGCTTGCCACCCAACCATATGGGCAACTATCACCACCACCGCGAGAAAAGCGCCGCTGGATGCAGGCAACGCCATCTCGCGGCGGATTAAAATGGTGAAGACTTGCCACCCAACCATATGGGCGACTATCACCACCACCGCGAGAAAAGCGCCGCGAGATGCAGGCAGCGCCATCTCGCGGCAGTTCAAAAGAGTGAAGCGCTTGCCACCCAACCATTTGGGCAACTGACACCGCTACCGCGAGCGAGGCACCGCTCACTGCAGGCAGCGCCATCTCGAGGCAGATCACCAAAGCCAGTCGCTTGTCACCCAACCATATGGGCAACTAAAACCACCACCGCGTTTAAAGATGGCGTCAACGCAAGGCTGTGGCGCCTTAATGACGCTGTCCTTTCGAACGGCCCGCCTTCCGCCGCGAGGGGGGGGGGGGCAACGGGGTGGGACATTATGGCTGTAGGGAGAAGGGGTTGGGAGGAGAGGGGTAGATACGCGACGGTATAACACTCAACTTTTTTTTTCACCGCATTTATTGTAGCCGCTGGCTTGCACTGGCTTGTCGCGTTAGCAGGAACACGGCGGGCGGTCAGCGAGGGCAGCTGGTTGATCGAAGCCCCCCCAGCCCCCACCTACCACCCACCCCACCACCACCACCTCCGCCTGGCCGCCGCCCCTTCTCCCTGGTATCCGCGCAGTTCCAGAATGGAGCAATAACCGACAGCGCGGCCCACGCCGCCCTCGCCGCGCCACGCGACGCGCTTCCCGCTCTTTCGCTGCGAATTAGCTCCGCTGGACGGGGTGGGGTGGGGCGGGGTGGGGCCGGACATGCTGGGGCGCCCCCTGACCGTCCTCGTGACCAACATGACGCCGCACCTCGCGTGACAGAATTCCCCCCTCCCCTCCTTTTTCGCGCTCTTTCTGGCCGCCGGATCAATGAACCGCCGCCACCTTTGGCCTGGCCTCGGCCGCCCAGTCGAGAGCGGGCGGGACGGAGCTCAAGAAGGAGTGCACCCTCGCCGACGGCGCACAGTGGGCCAGCAGACCGGTGGTTCCGGACGCGTTTTGAGCTCCAGAGTCGCTAAGCAGGACTCGAACCGAACACTGTGGCCCGAAACGAAAGGACTGAAGGACTGCCTGCCGCCACCGTGTCGCACGGCCTAAGCCTGCAGTCTTGCGCCGCGCCGGGCCGCCACCATGGTCTCGCTTTGGAACAATGCTCGCTGTAACAATCGACCAGGATGGCCCGGACAGACATCCGCGCCGTCCTCGGGGAACAGGAGCCAGGACCAACCCTCTCCAGCCCAATAATAGCGACAGCCTCGTCGGAGGGTCTAATTATCGCGGCGACAAGGGCGCTGCCCTGCGCGGCCGGGGCGGGGCGGGGCGGGGCGCGGCGGGGTGGCGAGTGTGAAAAGAGAAGGAAGTGGCTGCATTTTCCGCCGGACCTGCCAAGGGCTAAGGGGAAGGGCTAAGGGAAGGGCTATTGAAGGCGGCTGCTGATCCGGAGGAGAAAGGGAATCCCTTGCCGCGCGGCCCGGCCACACACACACACACACACACACACAAACACACACACACGCTGGAGAAAAGGGAACGGCACGGTGTGCGCAGCGGCGATTCGGATTGTGTTTGTGAAGGTGATCCCCGTCGTCCTCGTGGCTGTTCTTTTTTTTTTTTCCTCCTTCCTTAAATTCCCCGTGAGTAGTCGACGCAGGCCGCCGCCCGGGCCGCGGGCCCCCTCTTCTGCGGCACGCCAGACCACGCCAAGCACGCCGCCAGGCACGCCGCCCGCCGCGCAAAGCGCGCGATCTCCCTCCCGCCCTGCCATACCACGGCGTCGCTCGCGGTGCCCGCCGCGCCTCGCCGCGCCGCAGACCGGTAAAGCCCGAGCTCAAGTCAGAGGGACAGGTAGGTGTGGGGAGCGTGGCGCGGCGCCCGGCGGGTAGGCCACCCATCCTGCTCCACGGAGGGCGGCGGCGCACAGGGGCCGGTGCGGAGGCGTTTAGAGCTCCAGAGTCGCTCAATGGGAATCGAACCGAACGTGTGTCCCCACCATTGCATTGCTCTCCGAACGAGGAGTCCATAGGTGGAGGTCACACGTTCGGTTCGAGTCCAGTTCATCGACTCTTGAGCTCCGGTCCTCTGGCCCACTGTGCGACGGCGCGAATCGGCAGCAGGAAGCCCCAGGGGTGCTGGGACTGCGGTCTGGACGGACAAGACCGTCCACTCGGAGGAGCGCGCGCAGGCCGGGGTTCACACGGGTGCCGCTGGTGCCAGCCGGCTGTGACAGCGCGACGCTCGGCAACTCGATCGCAGGAGGCGTGTCGGTGGCGGTCGGTGGCGGCCGGTGCAAACAATGGTGTCAGCAGTAGTCGCCTCAGACGGCGAGGGGGAGAAGGAACCCTGAGCGCGGAAAACTTTTGTTTTTATTTTAATAAACACACAGCTAAAACGAAAACTTTGTGCCCCTGCCGGATCAGAATGCCCTCTTTTTCCCCGGCCGGTCGGTGGAGGCGCTGGGGTGTCATCAGCTTAGACCGCAGGTCTTCCCCCCCCCCCCCCCGCCTTCCCTCCCCCCGGCGGCGCCACGACGCCTAAATTAAGCGCGCGCACATTCACACCGAGGCGATGAGTCCCCCGCTTAGCAGTGAGGCGGTGAAGGCGGTGCCGGCCGCCGCGCTGCTGCCGCTGGAACGCTGCACAGCGGGCCAGAGGACCGGCAGGCGGCCAAAACTCTGGACGCGTTTTGAGCTCCAGAGTCGCTTAATGGGACTCGAACCGAACGCGTGGGTCACACGTTCGGTTCGTTCGGAGAGCAATCCATTGGTGGGGGCACGTTCGGTCCTTGTCCCTGGACTCTGGAGCTCAAAGCGCGTCCGGGATTTCGACCGCCTCCCCCGGTCGTCTGGCCCACTGTGCGCTGCGGAACATATTGCGGGCCTTCCCTCCTGCCTTGCAGCAGGCCATGCCGCGCCGCGCCCAGGTGATTAGCTGTTGATTAATCATTATAGCCGCGATGCTCCGTTTTAATCCCTGTTACTGCCTCCGGCTTTGGGGATGCGTCCGCGGCTGCGCGGCTTGCTGGGGGCGGCTAGGCTGCAGGGCCCGGGGGTGGCCGGCGGGCTGCTTCCCAACAAGTCTCTCTGTCTCTCTCGCACCCCTGCCGGCCGCCTGAGTGCGAGAGAGACAGAGCGACGGAAGCAGCATTCGGACGCAGCCCGCCGGGCAGGATAACGCGTCTCGGGACACCGCGGGCAGGACTACCGCAGGGAGATAGCAGCGGGAAAAAGGCGAGTATATCCGCACGCCCGTTACTCTTTATTACAATAAAGACTTTATGGGTGGTTAAAGCGTAATAGGGGGGGTGTTTGCAAGGGAAGCAGGTTGAGAAGTGCTTTTTGTTTGCGAAGCAGCAGCAGCCGCCGCCGCAGCAGCCTCTGAAGCAGCGGGGGGTCCTACACTGGGGGAGGAGATGGCGCGGGCCGGGCGCCGGGGGGTTAGGCCCCTTCCATGCTGCTGTCTGCTAACGCAGTGTCCATTATTCCCAGTAATTATTCCCGGCAATTACGGCGCTAAAACTGGAAGGACCCCCTTCCTACGCCCCTCCCCCCCCTCCCCTCTGCGCCCTCTCATCATCGGCCTCTTGCCAGCTGCGAGGGGCAGGGCAGCGACGCTTCGGAGGGGCTCCTGGAGGGCAGGGTGACTGCAGTGCACACAATTTCATCCGATTGTCTGGCTTTCTTCAAACCGTCATACCGCCGCGCAGAGAGCAGACGACGGATGGGCTGCGCGTCGGCTGCGCCAGGACTGCGGCAGCGAGGGCGCCAGGGAGGAAAGAAAAGGGAACTTACAAGAAGAGCTTGGGCCGTGTCAGCCGTCTACTTGCTCGTTCTCTGTCTCACGGTGGCCGAGAGCGTAGGGGCGTCCAACTCTGAGTCTAGAGGACCTGGGTTCGAGACCGACAAGATTTTTATTTTTTATCAGTCTGGCGGCCAGACTCGGGTAGTACTTCGCGACCCCAGGCGACCCCGAGGACCAAAGCCGCGACCCTAAAATATTTTTACACCCCCCAAAATAGGGTAGCGACACCGAGGTTGGGAACCGCTGGCGTGAGGTGCATGCTGCTTGCCGCGGGCGTGCCTGGCGAGTGGGGCGGAGTGGGGCGACTGAAAGGAGCCGAGCAGGAGCTGCGTCTTGAAATGTGGACTGCACTCCGGCGGCGCGCTGAAAAAGCTGAAGCCAGCGCGCCCAGGATGCCGACGCAGAGGCTGGGAGGGCGGGGAGGGGGGAGACGAGATAACTGCGACACGGCGGCGTTGGAGGCGGCGGAGGTTTCCTTGGAGGGCGGCGGCAGGGCGGTGGCAGGGCAGTGCTGCAGCACTTCCGCCAATTACATCAAGACAGTAAAGCTGGACGCGTTATCAGATGCTGCAGTCCTCGGCCGGTCCGCCCGTCTGTCTGTCTGTCTGGCCGTCCGCTCGCCCCGGCCAGGCCTGTCGCATCCAGTGGGGCTCATCTGCAGGCTGCAGTGCACCAAGTCGCCGTCCGTCGGTCCGTCGGCCGCGCTGCAGAAGCCAATCGCTGTCCTCGTCATGTCATTTTCTTTTCCCTTTGCGAGTGTTGTTGCTTTTTGCCGCGGCGCTAGGAAAATACAAAATTCGCGCGGTTCTGGTCTGAACCTCTCTGCCTCCAACCGCACAGTGGGCCGGAAGACCGTTAGGGTGGAGAGAATTCTAGACGCCTTTCGAGCTCCAGAGTCCTTAAATCGGATTCGAATCGAACGTGTGACCCCGTTCCTCGTTTGGAGAGCAATCCATTAGTGGGGTTACAAGTTAGATTCGAGTCCCATTTAGCGACCCTGGAGCTTAAAACGCGTCTAGGGTTCTGACCACCGCAAACGATCTTCTGACCCACTGTGCGCTGCGCGTTGCCGCCCCGCAGCCGCCCCGCAGCCGCTCGCAGCGCTCGTAACCTTCATTCCGGACTCCGGGCGGCCAGACGAGCCAGACTATGCAGCCGCGGGGATGTGATTACGACCCTCGTTCCTCGTGCCGCGTTCTCGTTACCGGATTTTAAGACGAGTCCATCCCGTCCATCCGCACGCCCAGAGCAGCCAGCCCGGCGCAGCGCAGCCGCGTCATATTGCGGGCAGCCAGGTCGCTGCCGCCGCACGCTGCACGACCATCCCGCCCCGCCTCGCCTAGCCCCGCCCCGCCTCGCCGCACGCACCGCAGCCGCATTGTTTAATCTCGCGAATCTACGAGGAAGAACGGGGCGGGAAGAATGGGTGCTGCTACCGCGCCAGGATTAGTCGTGTCGGTGTTTCGGTGCAGGCGCCAGGTCTACACGCGAATGAGGGGCATGACGTCCTTGTGACGGAAGTGGGGTGTGGCGGGGCGCGGTGGGGCGCAGTGGGGCGCGGTGGGGCGTGGAGGGCGCGGCGGTGGGCGTGCTGCGAGGTTTGAGCTCTGCAAATTTACTTGCGACACACTCTGACACGCTGACACCCGGGGTAATTATATTGGGGTGCTCCGCGCTCGCCCCGCCCCACCCCGCCCCGCCCCGCCCCGCCTTGCCGCGGCCTCGCGTCACGCTCCGCTTATTCGCCATCCGGTTAATGCGATGGGATACGGCGAATTTATTACGGCAAAACGAATAGAGTGCGCCAACAGGACGTAAATAAATAAAATTATTGTGCTAAAAAGAAAGAAGAAAATCCGGGTCAAGTGAGGAAGGTTGTGTCCAGCCCGGGTGTCTCCAAGGTCAGGGTGGCTTCGCGCCCTCGCCGCTTTAGCGGTGCCCCCCTCACGATGCCCCCCCCCCCCACCGCCCGGCCCAGCACCGCGCCCGGCACGGTCCCCCGGGCCCCAAGCAGGATAGGGCCAAGGCTTTGGGGCACGGGGGCCTGGCCTGGGCTGGGCACGGCCTGGGTCTTGTCCTGGGCCTGCCCTGCGCCTGCCCTGCGCCTGCCCGTGGTGTACCGGGGTCACAAGAAAATGACTCAGATTCCGTAAAAGGACACCCGCGCTCAAAATTTCATGAGAAAGTCCCTGCAGTTGGGGGGCCGAGCGCACGCCGCGGTCGTTGCCGCACTGCTTGCCTGCGTATGTGAGAGCGAGAGAGAGAGAGAGAGAGAGAGAGAGAGAGAGAGAGAGAGAGAGAGAGAGAGAGAGAGAGAGAGAGAGAGAGAGAGAGAGAGCGAGTGTAAACCCAATCCTCGATATCTCGTTGGAGTACATTTTGTATCCCCAAGGTCATCGAGACTGCGTCAGCAGGACTCAGCGGAAAAAATAACAACCCCCTCTATGAGGGGGAGTGCGCGCGCACGGACACACACACACACACACACACACACACACACACACACACACACACACGGAGATGGCGCCCCGCTTTAAAGGGCCTCGTCGCGTGAGGTACGTAATGAAAGTGGAAAGCTTGTTGAGGTTTAGTGGGATGCTTTTTGTCGAGTCCTACACACGTGCGCCAGGCGTGTTGGTGTATGTATGTATATGTATGTACGTGTGTGTGAGAGAGAGAGAGAGAGCGTGTGTATGTGTATGTTCGGGGGAGGGGGTTTGAGTATCGAGCGCTGTAAGCCGACACCGCGTCGACGCCGCGCATTAAACACGTGTCGGACTGGACGTGAAGGGTCATTCCGCGGACACGTGTGCCACAAAGCGCCAGCAGTGCACTGCAGCAGAGCGCCCCGTGAGTTTGAGAGAGACAGAGCGACGACACACCGCCGGCCCTCGACACTGCATACTACTCGCTCGCATCACATCGCGTACCGCGGCCGGGGAAGGCCTCAGAATGAGTGGCCGCGCACTCGAACCGAGCGCGCCGAGTGGCAACCTCAACAGGTGGCGCGCGCAGCGTAGCCCAGCGTAGCATGCACACCCGCACCCACGCACGCTCGCCCACTCCCACTGCCGGGCGGCCATGCGCCATTACGGTATAATAGGGTTGCCACACGGCACAGTGCGAGGAGCCTGCTGGGGAAGACGAGCGCCTGCCATGGAGCGAGTAGGCAACCCAACGTACGCGGCTGTGGCGCGCACGGCTCGCCCGGCACGGCGCTTGTTGTGCATACAGTGTCGTGTGGCGGGCTGGGCGGGGCGGTGCGGGGCCTTCCGTTTTACGTCTGTTTTATCATGAGCGTGGCGTGGCGCGGCCCTAGTCCCCGCAGCGCCGCAGGTCGGGTTGCCGGCCGGCCGCCGCCGTGGCCTCGCCGACCACGGCCTCGCCGACCACGGCCTCGCCGACCACGGCCATCGCTCAGAGGCACGGCGGCAAGGCCGGTCAGGTGGTCGCCGCGGTGGAAGCTGGGGGCCCGGCCCATACATACACAGTGGAATCACGGGCCGGCGCTGCGGTGGGGCGGGGCGGGGTGGGGCGGGGTGGGACGGGGCGGGGTGGGGCGCCACCAGAGCCACGGCGAGGCGCTGCTACATCACCACCACAGCCAAACAACCCAATTAAATCTTAATTAATACCGTCAGTACGGCGCGCGATTCGCCCGCCCCACTCGGCCCCCTTCCCCCGCTCACCATATCCGCAATAATCCAGGCCAGCAGTCAACATATCTGCAGGCTCACCATCTCACCAGAACACCGTCCGGCCTAGCCATAATCAATACGACCGCAGTGGCAGTGAAACCACAGACGGTCACTAGCACACCCTAACTGAACCTCGCCTGCCCTACTGGACTCCCCCCCCCCCTTACAGTGTACAGCCCTCTACGCTTTTTACACGGCCCGCCAACCTCTGTGGGGCCCGAGGGAGGGTTGGAACTGGCCAATACCCCTCTCTCCACCTCCACTCCTCCTCCTCCTTCTCCTCCGTCCCCACCTCCGTGCATCCTGGAGCCCCCTGGGAGCGGGAGAAGGAGAGGATGGAGAAGGATGGAGGGAGAAGTCCCCAGCGTAACCCGTCCCACCAAACCTTTCGAGATAACCTGCGACCTTCAAGGGCCGTAACTAGCCAGCGGGTGGGGCAGCGGGGGTGGAGGCCGCCTGAGACTGCGGCAAGGATCTGGCCGGCCTCGAGCTCGAGCCGCGCCGCGCCCGCTCGCTCAACAATGCAACAGCGTGGACGCCAGCCGACGCGGTGGCACCCGGAATAGGACGCACGTTCCGGACGCGCAAAATCGTTAAGATCGATTCCCGCGAAAAAAATAATAGAAAGACAAACATTTCAGGGAAGCGCTGTTGGCTCGAAAATAATTAAAGGAAGGCGGATGTGCTTCCTCCCGTCAAGGACGCCGAGGACGAGGCGGTTAGTTTGTCGGAAGGCACCGCACAACGGGTCAGAAGACCGTTGAGGCGGAAAATATTCTGGAAGCATTTCGAGCTAAATGCGACTCGAATCCAACGTGTGACCCCACCAATGGATTCCTCGTTCGGAGAGCAATCCATTTTGGTGGGGTCACACGTTCGATTGGAGTCCCATTTAGCGACTCTCAAGCTGAAAACGCGTCCGGGATTTTGGCCGCCTCAACGGTCTTCTGTCCCACTGTGCACCGCATCGTCCGTGCGCCATGCGTAATTATAGGTCCTGACTACCGCAGCCGGCCGGCCTTATCTCTCTAACCTCTACAACAAACAACTAGCCAGGGAAGATGCCGTGAACGAACCGAAGAAACGCGATTATTTCGATCGCCGCGGTCCGCCCGCCAGGTCCGCTCCACAGTGGGTCAGAAGACCGTCGAGGCGGCCAAAATTCTGAACGCGTTTTGAGCTCCAGAGTCGCTAAATGGGACCCGAATCGAACATGTGACCCCACCCATGGATTCCTCGTTCGGAGAGCAATCCATCGGTGGGGTCACACGTTCGGTTCGAGTCCCATTTAGCGACTCCGGAGCTCTAAACGAGTCTTGAATTTTGGCCACCTGCGCCGATCTTCTGGCCCACTGTGCGGCGGCCAGTCCAGTTAGGGCCGTCCGCGCTGGAGCGGGGCGGAGAGCGGCGGCACGCCGGCGTGCGTGGCGTGCCCCGATCTGTATCAGCGTTCCCACATCGATTCGGTTCCGGTGAGAGCCATGCCTAATTGAAATACAAACAATCGTTGGCCATCGCCGTGGGTGGCGTTCGGGCGGGGTTCGGGTGCGCCCGTCGTAGGCGTGCGTGTGGGCGTGAGCGTGGGTGTGTCTTGTCTGCAGGAGAAGCACTCTGCTGGAGAGGTTTAAGTAATAAATAACAAAGGGGATATTCACAAACCTCCAAACGTCGGCCTTGGCCCTGATCTTGGATCCGTCACGTGATTCCTGGACTATTTTCAGTTAAACAGGATCGCCAGCGCCCTGGAACACCGTTTCGGGAATACCGTTTCCCATGTCCAAACATTCATTTAAAAAAATTCCAAAAAAATCAAGAAATTTAAAAAAACGTACACAAAAATGTCGAGTTGTTTCCCTCTCGAGCGGCACCCTGTTGTGCGGCAGGGTGCGTTCCAAGCCGAGCGCCGCCAGCCAATGCTGTCCAATAGATCCGACCATATCTGACGGAACGCCCCGCCACACCGGACTAACCGTCGGTAGGCCGCCAGGAACACACACGGACACACACTCACCGACACACACAACCACACACACACACACACACTCGGACACACACTCACGTGCACCGACACACCGACACGCGCGCGCAGAGCGCAGGGCAGTGCGCCCCAGGGGCCAATGGTGCGGTCAATATTGACCCCATCCACGCTCCCCGCCACGCCCTGCCCGCCGCGCCACGCCGCGCCACGGTGCCGGCACAGGTGAGCAGAACACACACCTGTACAGTCCGCGCGCCGGACGCTCTGGACGGCCTGGGAGTACGGCCAGTAGGAGTCTTGCGCCCAATACACCCCCCCCCCCTCCCAGCTCCCCCTCCCAGCTCCCCCCCCCCCAGCCGCTCGCCAACTTTGGTGTTTTAATTTGCAGCAGGTGGGGCATTGGAGGGGGCGGAGGGTTAACTGTGTAGGGCCGGCCGTTTCAGAGTGGTGCGTGTGCAGCAGTACAGCCTACACCGCAAAGTGGCGCAGGCGGCCGAAACACTAGAAGCGCTTTGAGCTCTAGAGTCGCAACGTTCTGAGCTCCAGAGTCGCTAAATTAAGTCGTGGGACTCGTTGGTAAGGTCACACGTTTGGTTCTAGTTTCATTTAGCGACTCGGGAGCTCAATGCCCGTCCGGGTTTTCGACCGCCTCCACTCCACCGGTCCTCTGGCCCACGGTGCGGAGCGTCCCGCCGGGGAAGTTTACACTGCAGGCGCACTTAATTCGAACCTCCCCTCCTCGGAGCGCGGTGCGCTGCGCCGCCCAGAATAAAGTGCGTTCTACTTAACGAGCGGTTTTCTTACCGAACCGACCGACCGGGCCGCTACTCCCCACAGAAAAGCCTATTGTTTTGTAACGACCCGGCCGCCGCACAGTGGGCCAGAAGACCGGCGCAGGCGGCCAAAACTCTGGGACGCGTTTTGAGCTCCAGAGTCGCCGAACAGGACTAGAATAGAACGTGTGACCCCACCAATGGATTCCTAGTCAGAAGAGCAATCCATTGGTGGGGTCACACGTTCGGTTCGAATCCCAGTAAGCGACTCTGGAGCTCAGAACGCGTCGAGAATCATGGCTGCCCCCCACCGGTCTTCTGGCCCACTGTGTGCCGCCTGGCCCGGCCGAGGAGCCGCAACACCCCACCATCTGATTAGACGTGACGCTGGAATATGGAGCGGGGCATTCCAAGGCGCAAAGGGGCTCGGACACGCAAAAAAGCAATTCCACATCGACAAGATCGTCAAAACAATCCCGGAGTGGTGGCGGAGTGGCGGTGAATGGGGCGCCCCGAAAGGTCGAGGGCCGCGCAAACAGTGGGTCAGAAGACTGTTGCGGGACCAGACGCGTTTGGAGCTCCAGAGTCACTAAATGGGACTCGAACCAAACGTGTGACCCCACCAATGGATTGCTCGTTTGAAGAGCAATCCATTTTTGGGGTCACAAAGTCGATTTCAATTCTATTGAGCGACTCTGGAGCTCAAAACGGTTCCGGGATTTTGGACACCTCAACGGTCTTCCGACCCGCTGTGCGCGGGGCCGGTCGAGCCGTTTCTTTATCGGAACAAAACTGTTTTTACACTGGCCGGTTGAAAGCCGTCGGTCAGCAACGCCGGTGACACCAGCGACACCGCACCGCTCGGCCAACACCAGCAAAACTACTGCCACCACTACTGCGAGTCCGACGCGGCGGCCGCTGGATTATTTACGCGTTTTCAGTTAGCGCCGTTGCCACCGGGTTCGCCTACACAGTTTCCACGGGCGGCCCCGCCTGGCCGAAAGGCCATTCAATTACAGTAATTTAGTCGCAGTGCGGTTCGGATTCAGCGCGGTACTGTATTTACTCGTTTTTACCCCCCACCCCCACCCCAACCCTACCCCAACCCCGGTGCATAACCGGCTCTTCTCCTCCTTCCTCGTCCACGTTGCACAGTGGGCCAGAGGACCGGTGATGCCGGTCAAAATACCGGACGGGTTTTTAGCTCCAAAGTCGGGTAATAGGACTCGAATCGAACGTGCGACCCCACCAATGGCTTGCTATTCGGACGAAGAATCCATTGGTGGGGTCACACGTTGGTTTCGAGTCCCATTTAGCGACTCTAGAGCTCGAAACGCGTGTAGAGCTTCGCCTGCGCCGGTCTTCTGGCCCACTGTGCGTGGGCGGCGCGTGGAGACGCGGCAAACACACTCCTCGCGACAAATAGAGCGTTCCGAAGGGAGAGGAGCGCGAAAGGCAATGTATAGAAGATCAACCGGTGCGGGAAATATGCGAGGGGAAGGGGGAGGGAGATAAGGTAGACCCAGGGGGGAGGGCCAGGTGTGGCATCAACCCGTCTCCAGCGCCGCGCGTGCCCGCCATGCCGAGTGGCCGGCCAATCAACGCACGCGTCAGCCGATGCCGTTTTGCTCCAGCACGCTCCAGCACGCCTCCAGCGCCCTTCCAGCGCCACCGCAGCACGACAGGGGCGGACAGGGGCGGCGGCCAGTGGATGCTTGGGGTCAGCCGAGCGGCCGCCTGCCCCGGCCGGCGCACAGTGGGCCAGAAGACAGGCAGGCGGTCGAAATCCCGGGCACGTTTTGAGCTCCAGAGTCGCTGAGTAGGACTTGAATCGAACGTGTGACCCCACCAATGGACTGCTCGTTTGGAGAGCAATTCATTGGTGGGGTCACACGTTCGATTCGAGTGCCATTTAGCGACTCTGGAGCTCAAAACGTGCCCGGGATTTTGACCGCCTCCTCCGGTCTTCCGGCCCACTGTGCGGCCCGCCCCGGCCGGCGGTGCCCCGGGGTTGGAATGTCACGGTTGGGGCCGAGGCTGCTGGGACCGGACGGCAATAGGGACGCCCCATGGAAGGCCTGGTGGCGCGGCGCGTCGCGGTGCTGGGGGAGCGGGAAATGGCCCGGGGCGTAACTGCCGCCACCTGCTACCTTGCCGGACAATGTCTCCATCCTGTCCGTCACCGACACCTCCGGGCCCACGCTGCAGGCGCCGCCTTTACGGCCTCGAGAAACGAAGACAACTGCAGCGACTCTGGAGCTCAAAACCCGTCCGGGATTTTGACCGCCGCCTCCCCCGGTCCTCTGGCCCACTGTGCCACGTGGTTTTCTGCCAGTCCGCCGAGCAGCAAAGGGGTGGCGCCTTGCCAAACTTGCAGTGAGAGGTACCGTACCTGGTTCTGCTTTCAGCACGTGTTGCCCGAGTGTGGGCGCGAGGGAGGGAGAGAGTTGGGGCGAGTGCGCGTGGGCGGCGCGCATAAGCAAACCCGTTGATTGCGCCCCAACACGTGTGTTATGAACTTGGAATGGGGCTCAGCGCTCCGGCGGGCAGCGAGGCACGTTCAGGCCGTCGCCAGCGCGCCGCTAGCGCCGCTAGCGTCGCTACGTGCCTGGATGTTATTGCTAAAAAGCCCGTTGGTGCGGCAAACTTGTGTGCGCTGTCCCACTGTCGTGTCGCCGGCCCGATGCGATGACGCCCCCCCCCCCCTCCCCGGCCGTGCGTCCGTGCAGGGGCGGCCGGGCTCGTTGACCCGGCTCGATGCACCAACAGGGGTGGCCGGACCGAGATCCAGATTAGCCCAACGCGTGCAGGGCCCGACCAGGCAACCAGCAGGTTCCCCTCTCTCTCAGCGGCGGCGCCGCGCTCTCGCGGCCTCCCACCCGCGCATCCTTCAGGGTTCATTTCCTGTGCGCCCCCCTCCCAACGCCAACCAACTCGGCCACACCGCCAGACCGCACCCGCACGCACGGCAGGTGAGAAGTACACTTTTGCGGCGTGCGCGTGTGTGCGTGCGCGTGTGTGCGTGCGCGCGCGCGCGAGGCTCCGCGCGAAAGCGTCTTGATGACAGTCTTGAGCACCGCGCCCCGCTACGCATGAGGCACGCGCGCAATTTGGGGAGTTGGTGTGCCGCGCCGCCGTGCGCAGTGTAGTGTGTGAAGGCGCGCAAAGTGTCGGGGAGTTGATGCGGCGCGGTCCTCAATCCACGGGGGAAAAAAAAAAGATTCTCTGCAAATTTTGCAATGTTAGAGAAATATGTACAAATTTTTCAAAATACCATTAATATTTTCCATTTTTTTAAATTTTTTTTTAAGGGTTAAAAGTTTTTTTTTTGTTAAAGAAATTCCGGCTGCAGCGACTCAACGTGGAAACGGTGCACCGTCCCCGCGCACAGTGGACCGCACCCGGCAGGAACCTCGGGCGTCCCACTCGGAATCCCAACTTCGGCTTCAGCGCGGCCGGATGGCTGCTCGCCGGTGTAAGTCCGCCCGTGCTCTCCTTCGATCCGCACGTCCTCTCTCTCTCTCTCTCTCTCTCTCTCTCTCTCTCTCTCTCTCTCTCTCTCTCTCTCTCTCTCTCTCTCTCTCTCTCTCTCTGGGCGGACGAGGCCCCACCGGGGGAGCGCGATACCGCCGGAAGCCACTCGCAGTTGAGGTTAATTTTCGGCCCAATTACACCGAGGCGCGGAACCAGGGTGGCTGCACCGGGCACGGTTCCAGCGACACCCACACTGCGTCGGGACTCGCCGCACACAGTGGGCTGGGCGAGTGCTTTGTCCCGGTACCGGTCTGCATACGTTGGGGACGAGGGTCGTCTCTTTTGTCGCAGCACCGGAATAGGATACAATCATGCGATCCAGCCTCTCGGGTTCACGATCAAGGACCTGAGGCACGCTGCATAGCACAGTGGGAGAGAAGATAGACGCAGGCGGCCAACAATTTAGACGCGTGTTTTGAGCTAAATGGGACTCGGACCAAACGTGGGACGCCACCAATGAATCGCTCGCCGAACTAGGAGGTGTGGAGCGTGCGGCCTATCCTTCGCTCCGCGGGCGCGACGGGTCTTCCCCGCTCTCCAGGAGGAAAGAAGCTCACTCTCTCACTCCGACAGTCCATCTCTCCTTCTTACAGTGCAGCTGCAGTGCCCACTGCGCCAGCCAATGAGAAAGCGGCCTGGCAGTGGCACACTCATTGCAGTCCTTCGTGGCTTCCAGTCGCCGATCCATTTGACGGTGCCCTGTCCCACTTTCAAAACAATAAAGTAGATCCGCTCTGAATGGCCGGGGTTCCTGCTCCTCCTCCGCACCACTCGTCTTCCGATTGAATAAACCCGGGGCCGGCAGTGCGAAGGAGCCGCAGCCAATGAAACGCTAACGAGGCGCGATTTGACTCTGTTTCTCCCAGGCAACACTGACCTCCTCCACCTCCTCCTCTCCCCTCGGCTGCGCATGCCGGATTAATCGCTTCGTCTGGCCGGAGTGATGCCGCAGTACCATTCAGCCGCCTGATTCCGGAGCCTCGTTTCGTCTCTCTCTCTCTCTCTCTCTCTCTCTCTCTCTCTCTCTCTCTCTCTCTCTCTCTCTCTCTCTCTCTCTCTCTCTCTCTCTCTCTCTCTCTCTCTCTCCCCTTGCAGCAGCGCCCCGTGAGTGCGACAGAGCGATACGAACGATCCCTCGGAGGCGGTCGGCTGGCGGCGCCCCGGCAATGCAGCAGCAGGAGTCCTCACTCGACAGGAATTGATCCGAGCGGAGCAGAGGCGGAAGGGGGAATAGTGCAGTCGGAGCGCAGCGAAGAGGAGGCGGCGCGGGCTCACTATACTTGTAAGGCGCGAGGAATAGCGGCAGCAGCAGACGAGACGCCGCAGTGCTTTGAAATAGTGCGTCGTTCAGTATATTCAATTTATTTCACGGCACACGAGTAACGCTGGCAACGCCCCGCCGCCTCGACGGGGTGTGTGATGGCTGCACTAAGAGCGCGCCCTTTATCGCGAGTGTCGTCTGCGTGTGTGTGTGTGTGTGTGTGTGTGTGTGTGTGTGTGTGTGTGTGTGTGTGTGTGTGTGTGTGTGTGTGTCACAGGGGAGGCGAGGGCGGTCGAAAGAGAAGACAAAAACTTGTTCGGATGATTTAGTTAGCTCGTTACGCGCGCGTGCAAGTGCGCCATACTGTATTTTGTGATAAAGACCACAACTTGTTACAGTGACTCCGCGCTGCTCTGCGCCGCGCCCGGAGCCCCACCATTGCCTCACCTAGGCCCCCGCAGGCCGCCTTGATTGCAACGCGCTGTCCCCCTCGCCCCCGCGGGGGTGGCGGGGCGGCGCGGCTTCGGACGCAGCCGCCGGATCACCTGCCGTGTTGTTTCGGCGAGCCAGGCCGGGGGAAGGGGGGAGGGGATTGTCGGCGGGGTGGAGCAGGGAGGGAGGGAAGGCTGGATTTCCGCCATGCCGAGTTGCGAAATGTTGGCAGAAGTTCGGGGCTCGTTTCATGGAGGTACCGACTTGGAGGGAGCGGGAGGCTAGGCTTGGCTTAGAACGCCGCCGCCGCCGCTGCTGCTGCTTCTACTACTTGCGAGAGCAGGAGTGT
>CM060091.1:6427315-6510923 GCA_030522485.1 Stenchaetothrips biformis
CAGGCCTACCCTGGAGGGGCACTGCTCCTCCGGCACACGCAAATTGGGTTGGATAGACGCTAAGGGCGTTGACAATGCACAGCCCCTGGGTCGTTGGCGGGGCCCTCCGGGGCCCTGGTCGGCCCGCTGTGGGGCCCACTGGCCCCGAACACGAAAAACAAAGGCACGCTCCGCGCCACCGTAGCTAGAGGGCCGATGGGGTTACGTGCTTTGTGGACGGAGGGGATGGCTGCCGTCGCGCACCGCAGGCAGCGCCCTCACGCAGACCGCGAAGGGTGACCCCGCGGTAAGCAGGGTCGAGCCAGCCCACAGTGGGCCAGAAGACCGGCAACCAAAACTCTGGACGCGTTTTGAGCTCCAGAGTCTTTGCAGTTCGCTTCACGGTCAGGGCCGGCATGGCCTCCTGGGGCGGAGCGGAGCGCTGACTCCTCCTGCACGCCCATCGGTCATACCGGGTTTTTATACCTTCTTTTTCACGTTTATTTCGGCGTGCCAGACCATTGCAGCGTCGTGGGCGAACGGGTTGCAACGTGGCGCGCCGTGCTCGTTCGACGGGCGGTGCGTGGTTTGGAGGTGGGGGGGGAGGGCCTCGCCAGGCCGCCGTATCTCCAGCCGGTCGACGCGGCACTTGCAGTGCACCAGCGCGTCGTCCGAAGGCGTCACGACGCGGACGTGGCGACTCGCCACAGTCGACTGCAGCGCGACGCGGGGTGGCGTACCGGCCACGTACTATTTTTACACCCCGTGTGTCCAGTTTGAAACGGGTTGTGCGCACAGAGAGAGAGAGAGAGAGAGAGAGAGAGAGAGAGAGAGAGAGAGAGAGAGAGAGAGAGAGAGAGAGAGAGAGAGAGAGAGAGAGAGAGAGGGGGGGGGGATGAAAGAATGGCAATTGGAGGAAGACGCGCTGAATAGAGCTGAAAATGAATCACCACACGCCGCCGCCGCCCGACCCACCCGGCCGCCCTTTTATACTCACAATGTGGCGAAAAAGAATCTCGCGGCCAATAGAGTGCGGCGACGGGGATCCAGTCTGAAAGGACTCCAAATATAGCGGCCAGGCCACAAAGGACTCCTCGTGGGGACGGCGACGTCGGCGACGTCCTGGAGGGGAGCCGGGGCCGACAAATAATGCCCAATTCAATCTAGTGTAAATTGGAACACAGCATCATCGTTGCCGCGCACTGCTGCGCTGACCCCTCCAGGGGTCAGGCCAGTCTGGGCCCTGGGGCCGTGCCCGTGGCCGGGGCCGTGGCCGGTGCCGTGGCCGTGGCCGGGGCCGTGGCCGGGGCCGTGGCCGGGGCCGTGGCCGGGAGACTCTCAGCGGGGTCCTCGGCCCCGGCCCTCGCCTTTAAGGGGGTGCGAAGCGGCGAGACGCGCTTTTATAAGACTGACTGAGAGGGTCTAGCGTGCACTCGGTGCCTCCTCCCATGGGAAGGCACTTAGCGGGAAAGTGAAAGTCCTTTTCTTCGAGCCCTTCCCCCAGAACCCCCCACCCCTAACGGGCAGGCCCGCCTGCCCCGAGCCGCACAGTAGGCCAGAAGACCGGGGCGGCCGGCCAAAACTCGAGACGCGTTTTGAGCTCCAGAGTCGCCAAACAGGACGCGAACCAAACGTGTGACCCCACCAATGGATTCCTTGTTTAGAGAGCAATCCACTAGTGGGGGTCACACTACGTTCGTTTTGAGTCCCGTTTAACAACTGTGGCGCTCAAAACCCGTCCAAGATTTGGACTGCCTGCACCGGTCTTCTGGCCCACAGTGGGCCAGGCGCAGCGCGGCCGCCGGCCGGCCGGACCCCTGGCTACGGATGAGTTTAAGCCGCAGCGGAGCGGGGCGGGCACGACAGCATCAGCCTCCCTTCGCCGATAAACCCAACTCAATTCAGATGTTCAATAAATTACGGCCGGATCATACATGCGAGTGTGAGCGGTCGTCGACAAGTTGGCGATGAAAGTGCGAGGCGGCTTAGTCTATACGAAGAAGGAACAGGTGCAACAACAACAACAACAACAATAAAAACAACAACAAAATACACTGGAAGGAATTTGTTTTCTAGTCTTTTTTTACGACTTGTGGATCCTCCCGCGCGCTCACTTGGCTTAAAGAGCTCCACTTGCGAGCTGGTACAATGTTGCAGCGCCTTCGGACCTCTTCTCGGCACCTCCACGCTGACTTGACCTACCCTCTACCCTCGCAGAAACAAACACCTAGTTCTATTACTCACCGTGACGCGCAAAAACTCAAAATAAAAATGGAAAAAATCTCTTCTTGCGGCCGCATGGCGGGCTGCGCGATTTCATTTTTGGCTATTTACTTATTTTCTATTTTGTCGACGCGGGAGAAAGGGATGGACCGGGGAGGAAGGGGGTGGGGGAGGCGTAGCCAGCCGAGGGACGTAAGGGCTCGATCCAGACTGTGTAGCAACTTGGTCTATCCCATCCATCAACGTAAAGCTACTATTAATCATCAACACAAAAGGCTCCCCGTCCACCTCCCCCACCGCCCAGCCGCGCGCCCCGTGGCGCCTGACTGCTGCCGCAACCCCTCCCCCACCCCCCCTCGCCGAGGCGTTGTCACCCTAGCATTGGGAAACTATATACTGGGGGCACATCATTGAAGAGTGCTTAGCGCACGGCCAGTGCGGCAGGGGGGAGGCTGCGGCGCTGAGAGGATGACATGCCTGGCCAGGCAGTGGCTGGCTAATCAAAGGGCGCCACACACACACACGCACACACACACGCACACAGGGCCCTAAGTCGCGGTGCTGCAGCGCGCTGAGGACGACATGAAAGGCCCGCAATTAGCTCTGTGTCCACGCTGCTTTTTGTCCCGGCGCCCACACTCTCCGCGCCAAATCCATTTTCGATTAGACAGGTAATAGGATAGGGAGGGGCGTCATCCGGCGGTGCGACGAGGACGGCGGCGAGCGTGACGAGCGGACGTCGGCAAAACGGATTGGGCTGGCGCCATTCAACTCGTCGGCACACAGTGGGCCAGAAGACCGGCGCAGGTGGACAAAATTCTGGACGCGTTTTGAGCTCCAGAGTCGTTAAATGGGACCAATAGATTGCCCTCCGAACCAGGAATCCATCAGTTGGGGTCACATGTTCAATCCGAGTCCTGTTTAGTGACTCTGGAGCTCAAAACGAGTCCAGAGTTTTGGTCACCTGCACCGGTCTTCCGGCCCACTGTGCGGCAGTTTATTCGAGGATGATTTTTGATTCACCGGGAGGCGCTAATCCGTGCGCGCAGGGATCGGTGCCAGCTCCAGGCGGACGGAGAGAGAGAGAGAGAGAGAGAGAGAGAGAGAGAGAGAGAGAGAGAGAGAGAGAGAGAGAGAGAGAGAGAGAGAGAGAGAGAGAGAGAGAGAGAGAGACGAAAGCAGCAGTGCTCGCGGCATCAGGCCATATTTCCGGCACTGCATCTGGCCGCGGACACCCAGGCCGAGACATTTCCCTCCCACCCCGTCCGTCTCCCTCGCACACCGCCACCGCCTCGAGCGACCCGCGCGGGCCTGATTGATAGATGAGTTGACAGGGGCTTGCTTTGCGGCGGCAGGGGCGGCGGGGGCGGCGGGGGCGGCGGGGCGGCACCGCGGCGCGTGGGGTGGCCGTCGAGCCCGCCGACTGCGACGCGGTCCCTTCCGGTTACAAGCCGAGGAAGACGTCAAGTCGGGAGAAAATGTTGTCGTGTCGCCGCGCAGCTGCCATGCAGCGTCTGATTGAGGAGCCGGGTTCGATTCCCGCTGGCGGTGGGGTGGGTGGGGGAAAAATGTGACCCACCATTCGCTCGTCGCGTCCTCATCGACTCGGCCGTGACCCAGTGAGGGCCGGGAACGGGGAGTAGGGGCAAATACCCGTCCCACTGCGGTGTGCCAGTCCGGTCCATCCGTCCGGCCCGATGACGCCGTCCTCCAAAGGGCGGGTGCGGATGGCGACTGCTCATCCAGGACATGCGGTGCTGCGAGGCGGTCGGTCGGAATCCCGAGGGGGTTTTGAGCTGCTGAGTCGCCCAATGGGACTCGAACCGAACGTAAGACCCCACCGATGGATTGCTCTCCGCACGTTCGGTGCGAGTCCTATTTAGCAACTGTAGAGCTGAAAACGCGTCCAGAATTTTGGCCGCCTTTTCCGGTCCACTGTGTGCTAGAGGGCGTCCAGGTGGGCGTGGGCGGCCTGGCCTCCTCGGTGTTGCTGCCTCCCTTCGGCCTCCAATCCCCCCGCGGTATTTCCGATATCAAAGCCGGTCGCCAGGGAATCAGCATGGCGCTCTGCTTTCAGCGTGCCGCCCCTCATCCTGGCCCCCTCGTCGTCGCACAGTGGGCCGGAAGACCGCGCAGCCCGCCAAAACTCGAAATGTGGTTTCTGATCTTCAGAGTCGCTAAATCGGACTCGAACTGAACGTGTGACTCCACCAATGGATTGCTCTTTGAATGAGGAATCCATTGGTGGGATCACACGTTCGGTTCGAGTCCCATTTAGTGACTCAGGAGCTCAAAACGCGTCTAGCGTATTAGCCACCTGCGCCGTCTTCTGACCCACTGTGCGTCGCTGGCGGCGCTGGCGGTGCTGGGGCACTGGGGCGACGCCTGTCCCCCTGCCTGTCCCACTGGTCCAAGGTCGAGGCCCGCAGCTTGCACGGCAGGCCGCGGCCCCATTCGGGTGGCGCGCTGCGCGCTGGGTAGTTCGGTCCTGGCGGCGGCGCACCCAGTTTGGTCGAGTTTCAAACCACTGCCGTCCGGGCCGGGTCCCTCAGCTGGGGGCACCTCAGATGACGGTCCACCGCCGCCACCAAGGCCGCCAACGCTGCCCAAATATAGACCCAACTTTTCTCCTTGCGGGGCCTTAACTGATAAAACCCGTATAAAATTTATTTAAAAAAAATAAGAACAACAACAACAACAACAACAACAACACACATACGTGGCTGGTGTGTGGTCCAACGCGGTCTGGAGCAGTATGGAGCAGTCTCCATCGTTTCTGTGGCAGCGTGTGGTGGTATTGCGCGGGATCATGCCCGTGGGGAGGGATCTCAGCCGGAAAGGAACTGCTTGAAACATTGCAGCCGGTCCGTCTCCGCCCGCGACCTTGCTCGTGGAAAGTCTCTGACGGTACGAGAACACACAGACACACAGACACGCACACACACAAAACCAAGAACACACATATGCACACACGGTCGCTGCTGGAATTCGTGCTTCCCGAAGCACAGTGGGCGTGGCCCCGCCCTACACGTGCCCCACTCGATCAAAGCGGCGGTAAGGGCCCTCCAGCGCCGTTAATCGGGGCTCTGATTGGCACCTCGCAAAGAGGGCTCACGGCCTAATCCATCACGACCTTACCGCGCCGCACTTGGACGCGGCGTTACATGCATGCCACTCTGCCTGCCTGCACTAGAAGGACTCGGCGCGGACTCCAAGGGCGTGCCGCGGCGGACCCTTAGTGCACAGTGGGCTAACAGAACGGCGTCGGCGGCCAAAGCTCTCAACGCGTTTTCAGCTCCAGAGGCGCTGAGCAGGACTCGAACCGAACATGCGACCCCACCAATGGTTTCCTCGATCGGAGAGCAATCCATTGGTAGGGTCACATGTTTGGGTCGAGTCTCATTTAGCGACTCTGGAGCTCTAAAAACCGGTAAGGATTTGAACCGCCTCCACCGGTCTTCTGGCCCACTGTGCCTCGTCGGCGTCGTGCCGCCGCCCCTAGGCGAGGTGACTCCCCGGGGGCCTTGTTGCAGTGCGCCGCCATGGCTGCCGCCGGCCCCGTCCAGTTCTTGCCTTAATCCCCTACAGCCGGAAGCCCGCGGCATCCAGGCCAAGGCAGCCAACGGCAGCCAAGGACAGGGATCTGCCTGACATGCCCGCCCGCGCTGTGTCCCACTGTGCCAGCCTGGGACGCTAGGCGCCGTTCCAGCGGGGCTTCCTCTACAGCAACGCGTAGTGTCGCTCACCCAGCCTCGCGTCGTGGGGGCAACAACAACAGCAACAACAACAACAACAACAACAACACATGCTGTACCGAAAGCAGACGGGGGGAAAAATATAAATAACGAACGTCCTCAGAGTCCTTTCTCTGCTTTCTAGGTCGTCGTGTGCGCTGCCTTGGGCTGCCTTGGCTATACTCCTCAATATTTAAGGGGTCTCTTTACCCGCACAAGAGCTGCAATTACGAAACCGCCATCAATATGGCTGCGAACGGCGGCGGCGGCCCGCAGCCAAGCGATGCATGCACCCGCCGCCGCTGCCCCAATCCCAGCAGCAAGAGCCTTTCGCCAAGGTGCACCTTTGCAGGGGTTTCACCGAAATCGTGGATAAGCGTAGTAAAGCCCGACAGGGTGGGCGAAATTGGGTCGTTGCGTGACGTCATTCCTGGAATCCAAGAGGGGGCCGGAAGTCCTGGATGTAGTCGTGTCCTGGCAAAGCCGGCAGCAGGGATTCTGAGGTGCAAGTCCGGCGAGAGTCCAGGCAAAGTCCGCGCGGATGCCAGCATTGTGGTCGCCGCGGCCGACCACGGCGCGGGGCTCACCACGCACAGTGGGCCGGACGACCGGCGCAGGCGGCTAAAACTCTAGACGCGTTTTGAGCTCCAGAGTCGGTAAATTGGACTCGAACCGAACGTGTGACCCCACCAATGGATTCCCCGTTCGGAGACCGATCCATTGGTGCGGTCACACGTTCGTTTCGAATCCCATTTAAAGACTCCAGAGCTCCAAAACCCGTCTTGGATCCTGACCGCCTCCACGGGTCTTCTGGCCCACTGCGGCACGTCGCGGCCCTCGGTGGGGCCCGGAGCTACACCTCCCCTAATGGCGGCCTGCGCTTTCGTCGCGGGTCATATGACGGCCTGCAGACTGACTCCTCCACGAGTCGTCTCTGTCGCTCGGCCTCTCTAGCACCTGCACGTGACGCGCCATAATGAGTGCCTTCGACCTGCAGCCGGAGGTCAGCGCCTGCAGGGCCCAGGGTAGGCCACGCGCTGGGCACTGCGGCGCAGCGGGACGGCCTAGAGTCAGGGGTTCTACCCCCCCCCCCCCCGCATAACAGCTCTTCTTCTTCTTCTTCTTCTTCTTCTTCTTCTTCTTCTTCTTCTTCTTCTTCTTCTTCTTCTTCTTCTTCTTCTTCTTCTTCTTCTTCCTCTTCTTCTTCCCAATCCCATTGGCTGGCGTACTCAATGCTGGACTCGGGAAGGCGGTGTGAAAGGGCACAGTGACAAATACAGCCGGTCCCTGGTCCCTCCGCCGCGGTGATCTATCGCCCGAAAACTCCCGACCTTAATGACGTTTGGGGCGAGGCGAGGCGAGGCGGGGCGGGGCGGGGCGGGGCGGGGTGGGGCGAGGCGGGCCCGCTTCCTTCCCAGATAAAACGCCTATCACTGCGTGCTCATTAAAATGCGGCAGTGTTGCCAATACGACACTGCCAAAGAAGAGGCTGCATTTCCTCCTGCCGCGCACAGTGGGTCAGAAAACCGGCGCAGGCGGCCAACTCCAGACGCGTTTCGAGCTCCAGAGTCACCAAATGGGACTCGAACCAAACGAGTGACCCCACCAATGTATTCCTCGTTCGGAACGCAATCGATTGGTGGGGTCACACGTTCGGTTCGAGTCCCATTTGGTGACTGTAAAGCTCCAAACGCGTCTGGAGTTTAAGCCGCCTGCCGGTCTTCTGGCCCACTGTGCGGCGTTGACGACGACTTTGTTTCTTTCCCAAGGCCGCATCAAGTCTGAAAGGGACTTGGCCCAGCCAACACAGCGGACTGAGGGGGACCAGAGAGTCACGAAAGATATTCCATCCTGTTTTAAGGATGTGTAAAGACAACATAGGTTCTGAATGGTCTGATGATAGCCCTCGTTGCACGCCTTGGTGAGGGCGGTGCGGCCTCCACTCCAACAAGAAGTACCTCCCCCTGCCCCCACCCCACACCGCCACCTGGAGGGAAGCAGGTCCCGCCGCGGCAGGGGCGTGATACCGCCTCCTCCCTTGTTAATGAGAGCGCCTCCTCGTGCTTTTTATTTTATTTCATTTTGTTTTCTTCTTTCCTGTTTTTGTTATGTTTCCAGCAAGCTCTCTCTCCTCTCCAATCCGATAAGTTTTTCTTTTTTTTTCTTATGAGGTACGTGTGTGTGTTTGTCTTTCTGTCTGTGTGTGTGTGAGCGAGAGCGAGAGAGAGAGAGCGGGTGCGGGTCGTCCTCCTCGGCCTTGCAGCGACATTTGCCGGAGCGGGGCTCACAACGGACAGGTGACGCCACAAAGCCTGTGTGTAGTGTATGCAAGTGACACTTTGCACAGCTCGCTCTTTTGAAAGCACACCGGAGGAAACAAGATAACGACGACGAGGACGAGGACGTGTTGAACGTGTCGAACCTAATGGCGGACACAGAGGGGCACAAACAGACAGGAGCTCAAAATGCGTCTGGAGTTTTGGCCGCCTGCGCCGGTCCTATCTGGCCCACTGTGCAGTGCAACACATCAACGCCGCTTAAGGTGTGCCACGCGCTGCTTCTCCATGCCGGCGCCGCGACGACTAATTTATTCCTGTTTTTAGCCTCATTTGTGACGGCTTCTTGTCGGCCGCCCGCTGTGGTGCCCCGCCGCCGCGGAGCCAAGACCCACCGCAGCCGCGCAGTGGGCCAGAAGACCGGTGGAGCGGCGGTCGGAATGCCGGACGCGTTTCGAGATAGAGTCGCTAAATGGGGCTCGAAGCAAACGTGTGACCCCATCAATCAACGGATTGCTCTCCGAACGAGGAATCCATTCGTGGGGTCACAGTCACGCATTAGGGACTCTGGGGCTCAAAACGCGTCGAGAGTCTTGGCCACGTGCACCGGTCTTCAAGCCCATTGTGCTGCGCTGCCAAGCCCCGCCGCCGCCAACCCGGCCGCGAGCGGCTGGAGCCTCGCCGAGCCTGCAGCAGCGTGAAGAATGGCGTGTTTTCGTCGGAGGCTTAACCGGCGGATTAGGCGGGGATGAGGCATGGCTTGGCGGCCCACCTGGCTCCAGCCGCTCCAGGCGCTCCGGCCGGTGACAGCTGCGCCCCGCTCCGCCATGGCCGCCGCTGCGATTCCATTTCGAATTACGCTTCGCTGCCGCCCACGCCTTCCTTCCAGGGACAAACTGCCGCAAAAGTAGTTTCGTCGGCTCCACTTTCCGATCCGGCAGCGCTACCCGCGCTACCCACACCCACTGCCAGCCGCTGCCAGCGGCGCTCAGTGGGCCAGAAGACGGGCGAATATGCGCGCGTTTTGAGCTCCAGAGTCGCTAAATGGGACCCCACTAATGGATTCCTCGTTCGGAGAGTAATCAATTGGTGGGGGCCACACGTTCGGTCCGAGTCCCATTTAGCGACTCTGGAGCTCAAAACGCGTGTAGAGTTTTGGCCGCCTCAACGGTCATCTGGCCCACTGTGCAACGCAGCGCAGGGAACCAGGCCAGGCCGACGCAGCCCCGCGCAGCCCCGGGGTGTCGTGCTCTGGAATGGAACGCGAACCGCACGCGTCGCAGGCTGCACCAATGGGTTTCCCTTATTTGAACGAGAAGCCCATCATTGGATAGATCGCGTGCGAGACTCGACTCGAGTCCCACTTTTGCAGTCACACAGTTCCATCGACATCAACAAAAACGTGTCCGGCCGAGAGCTGGCCCTGCAGTGTCCTGCGAACAATCTGTGCCCTCGCGGTGTCACGCGGGTTGGCGGCCAAACAGAGGCGCGTTGGAGCGCTAAGCCGCACGGGGGGTGTTTGTGCGTCCACTTGCTGTCTGTGTGTGTACAGCCATTCTGCGCGCCCCACCTCGACCCGCCCCGCCCCGCCCCACCAGAGCCATGCTCACACACTGCACGGCGCGGCTAGGCTGATTGGACACGTCGCTATCGACAGCAGCGTTTCCATCAAATTCTATCGCAGACATTTTCTCCTCGGCAACACTGCCGCACAATGGGCCAGAAGACCGTTGAGGGTGGCCAACATCCTAGACGCGTTTTGAGCTCCAGAGTCACTAAATGGGACTCAAACTGAACGTGTGACCCCACCAGTGGCTTGCGCTCCGAACGAGAAATCCATTGGTAGGGTCACGCGTTCGGTTCGTGTCCCATTTAGTGACTCAAGAGCTCAAGACGCGTCTAAGATTTTGTCCGCCTCAACGGTCTTCTGGCCCACTGTGCGCCGTCGGGTTGGCGGCGCTGCGAGAGGTGGCCTAACCTACGCCAAGCCAATCCAAGCCGACCCGGGGGCTGCGTCATGGCCCTGATGTTTCGCGCGGCGCTGCCATGGTGTCGGCTCCATTATTCGCTCCGCCCCCACATTGCCGCACCACGTGCTGGAACTTGAACCTGTTGTCGCTCTGTCTCTCTCGCACTCAGGGGACGTCCGGATGGGGTGCGAGAGAGACAGAGAGCCACAGAACGCGGGTCTTCGGAATCGGCGGGTGACGAGGACGGCCAACAGTGGGCCAGAAGACCGGAGCAGGCGGTCAAAACTCTGGACGCGTTTGGAGCTCCAGAGCCGCTAAATGGAACTCGAATCGAACGTGTCACCTCATCAATGGATTCCTCGTTCGAAGAGCAATCCATAAGTGGGGTCTCACGTTTGGTTCTAGTCCTAATTAGCGCCCCTGGAGCTCAAGGCGCGTCCAGAGTTCTGGCCGCCTGCGCCAGTCTTCTGGCCCACTGTGGGCCGTGTACCGCAGCAGCTGTCGTTGGTTGACGCGGCCTGATAAAGTATCAGCTTGAGACGTCGACAGGTGCTGCAGCACGCACTGGAAAAGGGAGAAGGGGGGGCAGGGGGCAACAGCGCTGCGCGGTGGCCGTACAAATGATTTCGGGCCTCGAACTCGGAAATAGAATGTCACGACCAGGTGGGGTGCCTGTTGATGAATCGGGCGGCGGCACTCTGGTGGCCACGTCGCCCCACCCGTCGCACAGTGGGCCAGAAGACCGGCGCGGGCGGCCAAAATTCTAGACGCGTTTTGAACTCTAGCGTCGCTCAATGCGACTCGAACCGAACGTTTGACCCGATTTGACCCCACCGTTGGTGAGGTCACACGTTCGATTCGTGTCCCATTTAGCGACCCTGGAGCTCAATATGCGTCTAGAGTTTTGGCCGCCTGCGCGGTCTTCTGGTCCACTGTGCGTCGACCCGCCGTCGGCCCCACGGGACGCGCTCTCATCGGATTGAGGAAAATGGGGGGCGCTGCCTGGATTTGAACGCTCGGCCCGCCGCGCGCCGTGCTGTTGACCTGCCGGGGTGCTAGGCACTCTTCGGGAGGGGCGGGGCGGGGTGGGGCGGGGCGGCTTTCGTCTCGTCCTCACCTGCTGCTCCCTGAGCCTTCGTCCATTGTGAGAACGGCCCCCAGCGAATTAGCATACTTATCCCGAGTGGGGATTTAGGCAACATATTGCCATGTTTTATTCTATTCCCAGGGCCTTCCTTGCCCGTTGTTGTTCACTAATGCAATTCATCTAATTGCGCCCTATTATGCAAATGAGCTGGAGAGGGCCGGCACTGCTGAAAGGCGAGAGGGCCGGCCGGCCGGCTGCTTCTCGAGAGATGCTTCTCCAGCGAGGGGGAAAAGCGAGTATATTGAGAGGGAGCGGTTGCCTTCGAGGCCCCTTGGAAAACGCTTTTCCTGGCCGGCCTTGCTGAGGTCGATGGCGAGGTGTGAACACCGGGCTGCCTCTTCACTTCCAGTTTGCAGCTCTCCCGGTGCATGTTTTCCTGTTTCACGCCGCCCCCACGCGATGCTTCCTCACCGCCGGACGCACAGTGGGCCAGAAGACCGGCATCATCAGACGCGTTTTGAGCTCCAGAGTCGCTTAATGGGACTCGAACCGAACGTGTGACCCCACCAATCGATTCCTTGCATGGAGAGCAATCCATTGGTGGGATCACACATTTGGTTCGAGTCCCATTTCGCGACTCTGAAGCTCAAAACGGTCTTCCGGCCCACTGTGCGTCGGCCTTGGGGGGGCTCGTCACGGGCACGTCCCGTCCACACCGTCAGAATGAAGAAACGAAATCTCTCTGACTCATTTTCGCGAAGGTGAAAGTGGAAACAATTTCCAGAATGCCCCTGCCCGCTCTGCTTTCGCGCCTTGTAATAATTCTCCACGTCAATCCCTCCCCCGCGCGCCTTCTTTTTTTCCTGCTTCCTCGTATTTTGGAGCGCGAGAAAACGAGGCGAAAAATGTTCAGGAGAAACAGGCCGTCAGCTCTCGTCACTCAGCGGACCCAAGCGACGGACGTAGCAAAGGACGAGAGAAGGCCTCGAGGACGCTGGGGGAGGCTGGCTGGCTGGCTGGCTGGCTGGCTGGCGGGAGCGCGCGGCAGATCCGAAAGGAACGCACACTGGTTGATGGCCTCTCATAACAAGGCAAAGACATCCACGGTTGTGTTTTTCGAACACACCCTTCCTCCTGAGGGAGAGAGAAGGCTCCCGCAGGGGAGAGAGAGAGAGAGAGAGAGAGAGAGAGAGAGAGAGAGAGAGAGAGAGAGAGAGAGAGAGAGAGAGAGAGAGAGAGAGAGAGAGAGAGAGAGAGAGAGAGAGAGAGAGAGAGAGAGAGAGAGAGAGAGAGAAGGGGGAGTGGAAGCTATCGGCGGAGCTAGTTCTGCAATCCTTGAATCCAACACAAGAAAAAGCGGAGGAAGACAGCTGCGCAGCGGGGATGTAAAAACAAAGTAGGGCAGGAGGCGGGACGTGGCGGGCTGGCGGCCTGCAGGGGTCACGGCTAGTAAACGGGGGATGCGAAGGAGGGGGGGGAGAGAGACGGGCCGAGGAATCATGAGGTAAGGAACACGAGCAACTTGTGAATTCCCCGAGTGGTATGCTGTAAAGCAGTAAAGCAGCTCCCGGCGCCCCGACGCAGCAGCCAGCCAGCTCCCGGCGCCCCGACGCAGCAGCCAGCCAGCGCGCGGCGTCGTGCTGCAGCGCGCAGCCCTTGTCCGAGGCGTGCCTGGGGAGGTGTTCGCCGCCGCGCCGCCTCGCCGAGGATGTCGTCACAGGTTGTCCACGCCGGTCCACGCTGTGTTGGAGCGACAATGACCAGGTAGCCCGGCGGCCCCAGCCTCACCCTGGCGGCGCGGCCGGGTCAAGCACTTGTTTACCGAGGGAAGGCTCAAACCAAGAGAAAGCGTGTGGAAATGCGTTGTTTCAAACTTTTCCCCTTCCCTTTTCCCTGGCACACTTTCCTTTCTTTCCCCTCATTTTTGTGAAAAGCGAGATTTATGTCAACAGCATATAAAGGTGGTCACACTGCCAGCACACCTGTTCTCTCTGTCCTACTATTTCATCCCCCCCCCCACCCCCACCCTGCACGCCGCGCTCTCTGCTGAATGTCCATATCGCACGGGCCCACATACATGATGTTTAAATTTAAAATTTAAATTCTGCGGGGCGTCGGCTTTTGCGTTTCTCGAGCTGTGCGCCACTTCTCTCTGCACGGCAACAGCTGCATCAGTGGCCGTAAGAGGGAGCGGCGCGGCCCGTGCCAGGGCCGCACAGTGGGCCGGAGGCCTGGCCGGGACATTGCCAAAGCCCTCCAGCGGGACGGAGAAAAAAGGCCCCGCTTACCGTTCAGCCGCTGATGGGATTCGTTCCCTTCCTTGTTCTCCGGATTGATTCCCTTTGAACCGGCGAGCGTCGACGTGCCGCGCCTTTGATTGCTTTGATCCAGGCTGGTCGCGTTGGAGTGACCTTCGGCCTTCGGAGCGGACAACCACTTTAAATGTTTCGGCTCACAAGGTTTCCGAGGGGCACAGATTTCGTCGGATCTTGTGAGTTTTCGACGGATTTCACGCCTTTACGTTTTAAAAGAATTTTTTTTCGGATTTTAAGGGATCTCAGGTCCTCAAGTAGACACGTGATTTCTGTTAGGCGACTCTCTGGAGCTCAAAACGCGTCCAGAGTTTCGGCCGCCATGCGCCGGTCTTCTGGCCCACTGTGCGCTCGGCTTGCCGCTCGCCGACGAATGCGAATGTAATGGACGGACTGAAGTTGTTTTGCCGTCAGTTCGACGACGACGGACCTGACGTCGGGCGCACTGTGCTCCAAGCCCCGGCAGGCCGGCCAGGCGGGGCCCGGCCGCCTAATGCGCGCTAAACAGCAGCGCATCAGCATCAAGGACCCCATCTACATTGCTAAGCAAGGCGAAGAAAGCCTTTTTGCGCACGGAAGAGCCGATGTCATTGGCGCCAAATTCATTTTTTTTAAAAATGCGGTTCCACTGCTTTTGCTGAAAACTACCACTTACTTGATGTGAGCTGTGAGCTCCTCGGGAGTGGAGCGGCAGCCCGCTGCAGCGGCATGCCATGAAAGAAACGCTGGGCTGAGGAGGAAGGAGGGGGGGGGGAGTAGCGAGGAAGGCTAGTTGCAGGCGGGAGAAAAATAAGTAAAGTTGAAGAAAGTGCAGCAAGAGGCGGCCAAAGGGGAGCGCGCGCGGCGAGCGGGTCAAGGCTATGCATGCAGGCCGCGTACTCGCAGTGCACGCAGGACTTAAAGGGGTGCAGCGCACAGTGGGCCACACACACATACACACACACAGACACACACACACACACACAAACCGCGGCCAAATCGTATACAACGCGAATAAAATTAATTGTCGATTTTTTTTTCCCAGCGTGGTTAAGCGTGCGCGGCGATCCTGCAAACGCCAGCTCTGCGAACCCCGCATGCGGAACAATGCCTAGATATGTGCCAACTTGGTAACGACGCGCCGTAATAGTGGCGAGGTAGGAAGGGGGGGGGGGAAATACCTCCTAGAACGCCCGCCGGGAGGGGAACGCCCCACGAAAAGCACTCAGCACTTGAGAATGACTTCACGCGCTGGTCAGGGGGAGGGGTATGTACCCCCGCGGTGGTGGCGTACCACCACAAGCCAGCATACTTATTACCCAGCGTCGTTTTCGTCGTTCGGTCTCCCTCGCACACGTGCGACCGAAACGACTATCGGAACCAGTGTGCAGGGCCGAGGCGGTGCGTTTGATGCTGCCGATAGTGTGGCCAAAACTCTAGACGCGTTTTGAGCTCCGAGTCACTAAATGGGACTCGAACCGAACGCGTGAACCCCACCACTGGATTCCTCGTGCGCATGCGAGTCTGTACCCGGCGCACGGCGGCCGCGCGCCGCGACGCCCGGGCCGGCCTAGGAGCGGTAACGAGAAGATAGCGCGGCAGTAGGGTGAGCATACCCTCGGCCGGCCCTTTCAGAACCTGGGCCCCGTCCCTTCAATCCCCCGCACATCCGCTTCCCTTTGTTAAGCCCGCCGGCCCGCGCCCTAACCTACCTGACGTCCTGGCCCTGGCATTCCCTGCTCAGCGCGGTCCTCCACAGTGGGCCAAGAGAACGGCGCAGGCGGCCAAAATTCTAGACGCGTTTTGAGCTCCAGGGTCGCTATACACGATTCGGACCGAACGTGCGACCCCATCAATGGATTCCTCGTTTGGGAAGCAATCCATTGGTGGGGTCACACGTTCGGTTCGAGTCCTGTTTCGCGACTCTGGAGCTCGAATCGCGTCTGGAGTTTTGGTCGCCTGCGCCGGTCTTCTGGCCCACTAAGCAGGGCCGTCCTTTTGCAACCAAACACCCCGGGGCCGGCCAGCTGCTGGAAACGTGGAAATGATGGAATGCGATCCGAGGACACCCCCCCCCTCCCCGGGGCTGGGGTCCGGAAACCCCAAAGCGCGACACACTTTGCACCCCAGGCTCCGAAAACCCAGCGCGGCCACACAAGCCCGGTGCCTCCAGCACAGCGCCGCCGCCAGCCTCGCGAGCATTAGACGAATTTCGATGCCCCTCCAGCTGGGCCCTGCAGGGCCCCATGGGGCGCCTGGCATGGATCAGGCTGTCGCGTCGCCAAGACACTCGCACTGGCAGCCAGCCAGCCAGCTCTGGAGAGGCTGGAACGTCCTGGAGAAGCCTGGAGAGAAGACCCAGGCTGCGCCGTAATCCAGGAGACAGCATGCCGTGAGCGCGCGCCGGGCCGTGCACCCTTGAAATGCCAGTGGGAAGCGCTGCTGCCCGGCCGAGACAAGAAGTCAACAAGTCACCCCTCTCCCCCCTGTATCCCTCCTAGAGGGAGACGCAGGGGGTGAAGCACAGTGGGCCAAGAGACCAGCGCAGGCGGCCAAGACGCGTTTTGAGCGCCGGGGCGCTGAACAGGACTCGAACCGAACGTGTGACCCCACCAATGGATTGCTCCTCGGCCCACTGTGTGAGGGGACTGGAGGGGGTCCCAAAAGAAATTATGCTCCCCGCTGAGCAGCCCATGCCCTTTTTTGCAGGTTTTGGTGGCCCCGGCTAGTCGCGGTTGGAAACCACTCGTCCTTTTTTCTGGCCTCATTTTCCCCGCCGTCGGACGGCCAAATACAACCAGAAAAATGATTTCTTAGAATCAAGTAAAATATTTTTCTTGATTAAAAATGCTTCATTCAAGCTAAACTGCATTAATTCAACTCAAACCATATCAAGAATACTTCTACTTCACTCAAAGCAGAAATTTACTTAGGCACATCAATGCAAAAAGTTACTTGCAACACGTAAATTTTACTTGATTCAAGGAAACAATTTTCTGGGTGTACGCGCGGGAAATTCGCGTGTGGAGTCGAACGCGCGCAAAAACGCAAACAACAGCGGGCTTATCTTGGGGCGTGAGAGGGCGGCGGCCGCACACTGGGCCACGGCCTCCGCCGCTGTTCGGCTCACGGCGCATAAATCTGTTAGGTTAGGTTAGGTTTTTGCGGTGATAGTGAGTGGCCGCCCTGCCGTCCCGGGCGCCCCACAGCGGCGGAGGTACTTCGGTCATTACGCGCTCCGATTCGGGTCCCCGTCCGCAGCACGGCAATTAAACAAGCAGCGCACCTCCGAACAGTGGGCCAGAGGGCTTGTGGGGGCGGTCAAAATCCCGTGCCAGAGTCGCTAAATGGGACGAACCGTGTGACCCCATCGATGGATTGCTCTTCGAACGAGGAAGCCATGGGTGGGGGTCACACGTCTCATTTGGCGACTCCGGAGCTCGGGACGCGTCCAGAGTTTGCCCACTGTGCTCCCAACACGGTTAATGCGCCGCAGTGCAGCAGTAGTTTCCTCTGCGACGCCACATTGATATGCCCAGCCGCCCAAGTGAACGCTCAAAGAATTGCCCTCCCTCCGTGCTCTCCTGCGGCAGCAGCAGCTCGGTATGAAAAGCAGGTCCAACGCGATAAAAAAGTAACGCAGGCCCGGCCGGCCCTTGCTCCTTTAATCCACTGCGCTACTGTGCCTTTCACCCCGTTGCGCTGCCGGTGAATTTCCAACGAAACAAGGCGGGGCGTTGTGGAGCAAAACGAATGCAGTGTTGATGTGGGGGGCGGGGAGGGGGTAGCAGCGTGAACGTCTGACTGCCTCACGGCCGTCATGGCCTCCCCACGGCAGCGCAGGCAGCGCAGGGCCGTGGAAGCAGCCGTTTGGAACCGCCCCTGGAGGGCTACCCTATGGCCCTATGACACTTGCCATTCCAGCACCTTCAAACAGTCACTACGCACGGTCCGCCCCAGAGCGACGGCTCCGACGCGAGCGCGGTGGTCGCGCCGGGTACAGTCCGCGCCGGCACGCCGTGTGAGGCGGCGCACAGTGGGCCAGAGGAACAGAGGGTTTCGACGTCCGGAGTCGCTTGATGGGACTCGGACCAATGGAGGCCCAACTGAGCGACGCGGCTTAGCCACGCAGCGCAGCGCGGCGCAGCGCAGTTCAAGGCCCTCAGCGTCGTGCGGATCCCCCGCTAGCGCGGCGCCCGTGCGCGTTTTGAAGGTCAGTGTACTTGAGCACTCCCTTGTTGTCTATCCCCGCAACCCATTTCCCCGCTCCCCCGCCCCTCCCTCCTCCGAGACACATCTCTCGCCTCGGTCGTACTGCCGGGGTCGTTAGCGCGCGGGGGTAGTGTGGGGGGGGAGGGGGAGTCTGCCCCTGCGCACCCCGCCCCGCCCCACCCGCAGCAGCCATGCACGACTCGCGCACACGAAAAACAAACCGCCCTGCCTCTACCGTGACCTTCCGGAGCCCCTTAGCGCGTTAACTCACCGCCAGTGACTGCAGCAATCGAGTCCCTATCGCTTGCCTTCGCTAGCGGTCGCTTTGCCGCCGCTGCCACCCCGCCGAACACATTGCCTCGTCGCGCCTCTCTCTCTCTCTCTCTCTCTCTCTCTCTCTCTCTCTCTCTCTCTCTCTCTCTCTCTCTCTCTCCCACGTGGAGCGCCGTCGCGTCTCGTAGGGGTGCGAGAGAGACAGCGCGACGAAAGCACTGCTGCACCGCCGCGCTGCTAATGCAGTCAATAATTTGCAGACCGTATCACGGTGAGGCGGGGCGGGCGCATGGCGAGGCCCAGCCAGTGCGCGGGGGCGGCTCTCTCTCTCACTCTGACTCTCCCGCTGATAGCGGTGGGACTCTATTGTGGACGCGTGGGCGACGGCGCAACGCGACGCTAGCTGCGCAGAGTGGGTCAGAAGACGGCACAGGCGTCCAAAATTCTAGACGCGTTTTGAGCTCAAGAGTCGCTAAATGGGAACCGAACGTGTGACCTCAACCATGGATTGCTCTCCGAACAAGGGATCCATTGGTGGGGTCACACGTTCGATTCGAGTCCCATTTTAGCGACTCTGGGGCTGGTAACGCATCTAGAATTTTGTCCGCCTCAACGGTCTTCTGCCCCACTGTGCTGCATGGCCCGGCATGGCCCCACTGGCTCCAGCGGCGGTGCTTTCGACTGGAGGGGTGCGGCGTGGCGGCTGGAGCGCAGTCCACAAGTTGTGCGACTCTCAGGATGGAAGCATTGGAAGGGAGGAAAGGGGTGGTCGCCGCACCGGCCACTCTCTGGCTGGTCTGGCTCATGCCACCCTGCCTCCTCTGGGAGACATATTTACCCCCACCCTTTCCTTCTTTTCTCCCGCGGCCGGCCTGCAGGCCTCGGCCGGCTGCTTGCGTTACAGCCGCCAAGTAAAATAGGCTTTCCTTTAGAGCGCTCTTTTCTTTGCCGCTCGTTCCGCGCGCGTCGTCGTCGTCTTTTAATTTCAGGACTTTGAGCGGCCGCGCGGAGCAGATCACCCAGAGCAGAATTCAAATGGAGCGCGCTAATTGCTTTGAACAATCTCCCCGCCGCGCCGCCTCAAAGAATGGCGGCTCTGTTGCCGCCGGCCGGCCGGCCGCACGACGCACAGTGGGCCAGAAGACCGGTGCATGCAGGCGGCCAAAACTCTCGACGCGTTTTTAACTCCAGAGTCGCTAAACAGGACTCAAACCGAACATGTGACTCCACTAATGGATTCCTCGTCCGGAGGGCAATCCAATGATGGGGGTCACACGTTCGGTTCGAGTCCCATTTAGCGACTCTGGAGCTCAAAGACCGGTCGCCGCACTCTGGTGGTCACTGAAGCCCCGCGGCTGGGTGCCTCCCGGCCTCCCCGAATAAGAGGCGAAATAAAAGGAGCGCGTCTTTACGGCCCGTGTCTTTACGGCGACCATCAGTATGCTAGAGGCGGCGCGGGGGCGGGGCGGACTACTGTCGCCATTGTCACCTTGCCGCCGATTGAGAGAGGAGAGCGGCGTTGGCAGCCCCGCCCCGCCCCGCCGCGGCACGTCCTGTCCTGGCCCGCGTCCGGGAGGCCCATTGTCCTTGACAAGTCCCTGTCCTCGCCGCGTCGGCCCGGACACACTTCCTGCCGTCGCCGCCGCGTCCTCATGCAGCATCAACAATGTCCACGCGCGCGCGCTGAAATCCACCGATGTGAAGCCGGCACGCCCCGCGCACAACTAGGTCCTCTGTAGATAGTTGGTAGACGATTGTAAACCTAGTAGTAACCTTGTGTCATCAATAGAAACTGTAACATATCGAAGAAAGAAGAACGGCGTCTAGTTTTCAAACAACGAAACTTGTTACGATGTCCTTTAAAACACGACGAGAAAGAAATGGAACGGGCGAGATGGTTTGCCTGGCAGTTGCTTGCTGAGGGGAGGTGGGGGAGGTGGGGGGGGGGGGCTATCGCGGTGGTCCGATCACCGGCAGGGAGGAACCTGCCGTTATGGCGGGTAATGCTCCCACAAAGGCATCTTATCTGGCCCTTTATACGCGGAGCCGGGAGCGACGCAGCGCGGGACGGCGCACAGTGGGCCAGAAGACCGGCGGAGCGGCGGTCAAAATGCCGGACGGCTTTTGAGCTCCAGAGTCGCTGAATGGAACTCGAACCGAACGTGTGACCCTATCCATGGATTCTTCGTTCGGAGAGCAATCCATTGGTGGAGTCACACGTTCGGTTCGAGTCCCATTTAGTGACGCTGGAGCTCAAAACCCGTCCGGGCTTTCGACCGCCTCCACTGGTCTTCTGGCCCACTGTGCGCGGGGCGGCGCGGGGCGGCCGTGGACCGGCCCGCTCTTTTCTCTTTGTCACACACTTGTGCACTTTTATGCCCCGGAGAGGAACACTTGCATGCGAGGGTGGGCCCCGGCCGCTGGCGCCGCACGCGTCGACCTGCCCGGCTTATCACACAATGCGAGTCAAGTTGGCCGGCAAAAACGACTTGGCGGGGCGCGCAGACCGCATAGTCGTGTGGGGCGGGGCGGGGCGGGGCGGGGCGGGAACACCACGCCGTCGACCTCACCCTCACCTCGTGAGACGTCGAGACGTGGTAGAGGGCGGCCATGTTTGAACGGACGCACTCCCGGCAAAGAAGGCAAAGAAGCAGAAGAAGAGTCGGTGGGAAAAAGTTGTCGGCGCCGCCGTTGGTCTGATACGGACAGACAGACAGACAGCGAGTGCGGCGCAAGGTGCGTTCCCCTTTAGGCCCGGCGCGTCGCGCTGCCCTTCATTTCACTGCTGCCAGTAGACTGATTCTGACAGTCTTTTTCATGTCTCTCTGTCCCCCCCCCCCCCACTTGGAGGGCGTTCCGTGTAGGTTATACAAGAGAGACCACCCTATATAGAAAGGCGGTACGGATGGATCAAAATGGGCGATATAAAATTTACTGTCTTATATAGGTGGTACAAAATGAAGTCTGGAGAAAAAGTCATGTTAAGGTCTTAAATGGCGGTGATAATTTATAACGCCAATGCAGGTAAAAAATATTTTGAATCGTCATTCCAGTAGACAAATCTCACAACCGCCAGAACATGAAACGCAACCAGCAATATTAGATAAACTAACCACCACTTACCTGTAGTGTATTCCAATACCATGGTACGTGCGTTGAGTCTATGGAACCAAGACTAGGAACGGCTGATGCCTTCTCGCAGACATGAATGATTTTTAAAATCAGTAAATTACGGTCAACACCATAAATCTTTCGTACTATGATTATTAATAGATAGACATTCAGATAACACAATCAATTTGTTCTTGCAGCTATGAAACACTATTAGAAGTTCCTTCAATTCTGTCCACTGTAATGGTTTTCCAGTGCTTAGTGGAGGGAGGTTAGTCGGCCCGCAGCTAGGTTGAGATATTTTAGGCGCTACGAGGCTTACGAGGCGTGTCAACACATGCAACACATTTCCGTGTTACCTTTGCCTCTTTGGGTTCATAGTTTGACTGTTGTATTGTAGTTCCAAGCTGGTTATTAAAGTTTTGAAACTAAATAAACGAACATGCTAGAAAATGAAGCACTAATAAACAACAACAAAGAACAAAAGACAGTCAGTCCTGATAGCTTTTGTTTTTTTATGTTGCTTATTGTGCTTCATGTTCTGGCATGTACGTTTATTTAGTTTTAAAACTTTTATAACCGGTTTGGAACTACAATACATCAGTCAAACCATGAACCCAAAGAGGCAAAGGGAACGCGGAAGTGTGTTGCATAGGTTGACGTGCCTTGTAGCGCCTACAATATCTCAACCTAGCTGCGGGCCGACTAACCTCACTCCACGAAGCACTGAAAAACCATTACAGTGGACAGAATTGAAGGAACTTCTAATAGTTTTTCATAGCTACAACCACAAATTGATTGTGTTATCTAAATGTCTATCCATTAATAATCACAGTATGACAGATTTTCTTAAACAAAAAATGGTGTTGACCATAATTTACTGACTTTAAAAATCATTTATGTCTGCGAGTGGGGATCAGCCGTTACTATATTTGGTTCCATAGACTCAACGCACATACCATGGTATTGGAATACACTACAGGTGAGTGGTGGTTGGGACTTAGATTGCTGGTTGCTTTCTGTGTTCTGGCAGTATTGAGATTTGTCTCCTGGAATGACGATTCAAAATATTTTTTATCTGCATTGGCCATATAACTTAGTATTAACATTTAAGACTCAGAACTCATATTTTTCTCTGGATCTGCTTTTGTACTGCCTTTTTGGGGCGGTACATGGAAGACCACCTTCCAAAAGGCGGTCATCGTAAGACTGCCTTCATTTGTGGTAATGTTACCGCCTTTCAATTTTGTGTGACAGCGCGACTAAAAATACTCTCGGAGTCATTCTGCCGGCAGCCGCCTGCGAGTCCCGGGCAGGCCGCCCGCCGCGCCGCTGTGCGCGCCGCCCCGGCACTTGCCTGCCTGCACGGCGCTCGGCGCCCGCCCACGCCCACAGTGGGCCAGTAGACCGGTGCACGCGGCCGAAACTGAAGACGCCTTTTGAGCTCTAGAGTCGCTAAATGAAACTCGAATCGAACGTGTGACCCCACAGTTGGATTGCTCTCCTGTTGGTGACTCTGGAGCTCAAAGAGCGTCTAGTAATAGTTGTGGCGCCTGCGCCGGACTGCTGGCCCACTGTGCGGCGGGCGCGCGCTGCACCAGCGCAATGCCATCCTCGACCAGCAGGCGGCGCGGTGTATTCCAGTGACATGCCGGCACTCTGAGCGACAAGCAAGCATTATTTGCATTTCAATCGCCATTCTCTTTGAGACTGACGCATAAGCGGGTCGGGCGGGGCGGGGCGGTCAGGTAGCGGGGATTTCATTGCGGCATTAGCACCACAGAGAGGGACTTTTTGGCGGGGGATGGTAATCACTGGCAGGCGAGAGCAGCAGGCCACCGCGGCCGGGTGTTTTCGAACGGGTAGGCGAGCCGCCTGCCTGTGTAAAGTGGGCGTGATAAAAATTTAAATGCGCGGCCCGTTTCGAGAGGGGTTCCTCTCCGGGGCGGCAAAATGAAGGGATGCTCCTCGCCGCCCTCGCACGGCGTGGCGGGGCGTGGCGGGGTGTGGCGGGGCGCGGCGGACTTGGCGCCACTTCGCTCTAGTTCGCTCCCTACTTGGCCGGGATCGTAATGCGCCTCCGCGCGCCGCGCCGCCTGCTCACAGTGGGCCAGAAGACCGTTGACGCGGCCAAAATCCAGGACACGTTTTGAGCTCCAGAGTCGCTAAATGGGAATCAAATCGAGCGTGTGACCCCAGCAACCGATTCCTCGTGTGGAGAGCAATCGATTGGTGTGGTCACACATCCGATTGGAATACCACTAAGCGACTCCGGAGCTGGAAACGTGTCCGGGATTTTGGCCGCGTCAACGGTCCTCTGGCCCACTGTGCTGCTGCCCCGAGATCCCTCAAGTGTTTGACGGCCTGCCTCTGCTCGTTGGGGACGACCGTTGGGACGCCGTGGTGGTGGTGGTGGGCGACACGGCATCCGTGTACACCCAATTCCTTCTGAAACAGCAAAGCAGCACGAGCGATTATTTCCTGCGTGTTGTACACCTACCCCCGGCTGCCACTTCTCCTCTTCTCTCTCCCTCTCGCCCACAAGGCGCGCCCACAAATGATCTCATTCTCCCTCCCTCTCTTCTTTTTTTCCGCCCTAACCGCGCGCGCAAGCGGCAGCTGTGTAGCGGCTTGAGCATTGAGTGGTAATGAGCGCAAAAATACTTCTCAGCACCGCCAGCCCCAGGCCTGGCCCCGCCCGGACGATCCACCGTGGGCCGGAGGACCGGCGCAGGCGGCCGAAACTCTAGACGCGTTTTGAGCTCCAGAGTCGCTGAACAGGACACGAACCAAACGTGTGACCCCCCCCCCACTTATGGATTCCACGATCGGAGAGCAATCCATGAGTAGAGGAACACGTTTGGTCGCGCCCGATTTAGCGACTCTTGAGCTCAAAGCGCGCGTCCAGTGTTTTGGCCGCCCGCGCCGGTCTTCTGGCCCAGTGTGCGATCCCCTCTGGCGGTGGGAAAGGGGCAAAAAAAAGGGGGAGGACGAGGGAGGCACGCACGCCGCCGCCTCGGCCGCCTGCCCCGCCGCTGGAGGGTGAGCCGGCGCGCCCCTCAGAGCGATGGTCGCCGTCGCTTTTTTCGGCATCCAACACACCCGGGGCGGGCTGCCCCGAAACAGGCCGTGAAGCAGGTGTGTGCTTGGCGGACCGTGGTGCGTGAAGAAATCCCGCATGAAGTGGATTCGTCCGAGCGGCGGGGCGGCGTGGGGAAGGCGGAGCACAGTGGGCCAGGAGACCGGTGGAGGCGGTCAAAATCCCGCGGCCGGGTTTTTGAGTCGCTAAATGGGACTCGAATCGAACGTGTGATCCCACCAATGGATTGCTCTCCGAACGAGGAATCTATCGGTGGGGTCACAAGGTTTGCTTATTCCAGTCCTGACTCGCGGGAAAGGTCAAGACCACGGCGTGGCGCGGGCGGCGTGGCGGCCAGGTCAGGAACCCGCGTCGTTGGATGTGCCCTGGATGGAGTGGGCGGCAACACTTCCCGCGCGCCGACCGCGCCGGCCGTGGTGACGCATCGCCGTGAAGGTCAGGGAGCCCCATTGAGCTGCCCTCTCGGCTGCCCTTTGTCCACTCTCCAACATTTCCCCGCCGCCACCCACTCCGGGGGAAAGGGGGCTCGTTGGCACGCGCCGTGTGATTTCTGGCCGCCTCACGGGTCACCACCCCGTCGAGGCGAGCGCGCTGCCGTCGCGCAGAAGACCGGCGGCGGCGGCCAAAACTAGACGCGTTTTGAGCCCCAGAGTTGTTAAACAAGGACTCTCCGTCTCTCTGTCTCTCTCTGGCCCACTGTGCGCGCGGCGCTGGGGCCGGGGGAGGCGGTAGAAGGTTGGAGGTTGGAGGTTGGAGGCGGCAGCAACAGATTATCAAGCCTTGTTCCAGAGGCGCGGCGGCAGAGACCCAAGGCGGCGAGGTCAGGGAGGGCCAGGGGGTGGCGAGGAAGGGGCGCGGGGGACGGCGAACCTCGGTGGGAACAGAGGGTGGTTGAGAAACGAAAGCAAAGGCAGCTCCGCCAGGACCTCGTCACCCTTACCACCTCAAACAAGGACCGGGGCGCTGCAGAGAGGCCAGGACACGCCGACCCGGCCGCACAAAGCCTTTTGTCACGCCGCCGCGCTCAAATCCAAACAGTTGCATTGATTCGTCCTTGCCAAAATAAAGCGCCGGAGAATTTATTTTTTCTGGTCCGGAAAGGTGATGGGTACCTTGCCTTTCGTGTCTGAATGCCAGGTACGCACAGGTAAACGGCCACGCGATTCGTTTTATGAGCGCCATCGGGGCGATGGCGCGCGCGTTGTTTCGCCGGCTGAGGTGCCGGATGGCGGCAGTGTCCCCGACGCCAGGGGCTCTGGCCGGGACGCTTCCCCCGCCGGACCGGACCTTTTCAATTTAGATATGTAAATAGCGCTTTATGCCCCACACTGTGTGGCTCAGCTTGTAGCTTCGTTTTATTTTCCAGGAAGGCGGGGACAGTTGTTGTATTCGTTTTAATTTCTTATTTATTTATTTATTTATTTATTTATTTATTTATTTATTTATTTATTTATTTATTTATTTATTTATATTTATTGTGCGATGCGTTTGGTAATTCCGTCCATCTACTTAGGCCGTTGAAGACCGATGCGGGATCCAAACATCGGACGGGTTTTGATCTCCAGAGTCGCTGAGTAGGACTCGAACTGCACGTGTGACCCTACCAATGGTTTGCTCTCCGAACGACTCCGGAGCTAAAAACGTGCCGTCGCCGATCTTCTGGCCCACCGTGCGCTGCTGGAGGCCAGGCCGAATGGGTGCCGCGGATCGAGTTTACACTCTTAAGGCTAGTTAAGCACGGCGCGGTACCGATACCGACGAACTTCCGACAGGCGGGGCGACGGCGAGGCGGCGGGGCGGCGGGGCCAGGCGGGATGGGCGCCCGCGCTGTTAGTTCCTCCGGTCTATACATATTATTCGGGGGAAAGTTCGGCACTGTCCTTTGTCGCGGCGTAATTTGATTGAGGCGAAGCAAAGCAGTCTGCCGTTTCGTTCATCAACTTCATTTGCAAGTTTGCTTGGGCGCGGCGCGGCGGGTGTGCCTCCGCGGGGCCTTCTCCCGGGAGCAGCGGCGTCGCGGTCGCGGGGCGCGGAGGGGCGGGGAGGGGCGCAGCGCAGTGGGCCAGAAGACCAGCGCAGGCGGCCAAAACTCTAGACGAGTTTTGAGCTCCAGAGTCGCTAAATGGGACTCGAACCGAACGTGTGACCCCACCAATGGATTCCTCTTTCGGAGAGCAATCCATTGGCGGGGTCACACGTTGGCTTCGGGTCCCATTTAGTGACTCTGGGGCTTAAAAACCGTCCGGGATTTTGACCACCTCCACCGGTCTTCAGGCCCACTGTGCGCAGGGGCGCAGGCGGGCGGGGTTGGGCGGGGGGCCCCCTTCTCCGCGGTCCCCGCCGCGCGCGAAGCACGGTGGCAACAACACGGCGATAACGTCGTAACGGCAGCGCTGGGGAAAAAGCCATATCCGGTAACGGCCTTGCCCTTCCGCAATTGAATGCCTCGGACATGATTTCGTTGTTGCGGTCCGCCCTCGTCAGCGGGACGAGGCTCGGCGCGCGGGAAAAAGGAGGGGGGAGGGGAGGGGGCCGTCGGGGCGCCCGCCACGTTCGCCGACCCACTTTGTAATTAACCAACTGGAAGTGAAGAGGCTCACGAGACGGCTTGGAAAGAGGGGTAGGGTGGGGGGGGGGGGGCTGGACGTGGCGAAAGCAGGGCGAGGGAGAGGGGTTGACATGCTCGTCCCACAGGGCGCGCCGTGTCCACTGCTTTCGCACCGACGCACAGTGGGCCAGCAGACCGTTGGGGCGGCCAAAATTGTAGACGCGTTTCTCCAGAGTCGATACATGGGACTCGAATCGAACGTGTGATCCCACCAATGGATTGCTATCCAAACGAGGAATACATTGGTGGGGGGTCACACGCTCGATTCGAGTCCAATTTAGCGTAGCGACTCTGGAGCTCAAAACGCGTCTCGAATTTTGGCCGCCTTGATGGTCTTCTGACCCACTGTGCGACGGCAACCAGCAACCAAGCTCCACTCGTCTATGGCTCAAGAGTCTCAGTTTCAGGCTCAACTAAACAAATTTTATTTTTCTTTCTGTTTTTATTTTTTTTAAATACATTTTTGTCAAATAAATATTCCTTTGTTTGTCCATCCCGACTTCCCTCCGTTTTACCGTGGTCGTCGTATTGTGCATGCCCGGTGTTGGCCGCTCTGCCCTGCCCGCCGCGGAGAATGCAATTTAAAAGTTGCAAATAAGAGACACGTAACTACATGTCGGCTCCAACTTTGCGCGGAAAATGAAGGTGCTGGCCGCGGCGCCAGAAGCCGGTGGAGCCGACCCGACCAACTCGCGCAGCGCCGAGACTTCAAGTTCATAAGATGGCGCGCGCCCGGGCCGGCCATATGAGGGGGGTTTAGGTCGCGCTGCGTTTTTCATGCTCAGCGGCTGATGCTTTCGGCTCGCTGTTTTCGGCGCTGTTGTTGCTGCTGGTTGGCCCAGCGGCCCTCTAGCTCTGATGAGGGTAATGCTCTGAGCGGGCTGGCTTAGCCACCCTCCCACGGGGCAGGCAGGGCTACCAACAGCGGCGCCATTGTATGAGAATGAAATTACTCAGTGCGGGCCGACATGGGCCGACAACAACACGCATCTTGAGTTGGCAACCCTGTGGGAGCTTAAACCCCTTTCCGCCAACACACCAACTTAAACCGCCGCTATTTCGGAGCGTGTTTCTCCCGCGGAAGCAGGTGGTCGGAAGAAAGGGCCATTTTTCTCCCCCTTTTTTTTCTTGCCCTCTTCTTGTTTTCTTGGAATCGCTCGCTTCGTGCGGCGCGGTGCCGCGCCACCGGGCATGAAACGGAAGGTGCCAGTTCCTTCCCAAACAGCCGGCCGCCCGGGGGTCCTATAAACAGCATTAAATAATCTTCTGCACGCGGCAGTTTTCTGCGGTCGCGGGCCGGGAGTTGGCGGCACTGTGGGGAAAGGGGTCACTCTAGGGCGGCCAAGCAGTGTTCACAAATCGGTGTCACCCCCGCAGCGTTATTACCTCCCCGTCCAAATTAAACTGCCAGCAATTACCCTGTCTCATTCGGTCGGGGCGGCGTGCCGGGCCGCACTGGGCCGCCCCGCGCCGACTTCCGGTCCGCGCCGCCGGAAAAATCAATGCATGTGTTTGTCGCTGCGACCCTGCCCTTGCCGAGGCCGAGGCCCTGCCCTGGCCGCCGCACAGTGGGCCAGAAGACCGGCGCATGCGGCCAAAACTCTAGACGGGTGTGTGCTCCAGAGTCGCCGAACAGGACTCGAACCTAACGTGTGACCCCACCAGTGGATTCGTCGCTCGGAGAGCAATCTATTGGTGGGGTCACACGTTCGGTTCGAGTCCCATTTAGCGACTCTGGAGCTCGAAACGCGCCTGCGCCGGTCTTTTGACCCACTGCGCGACGGCCGGTTCGTGCGGCGCGGTTGGCGTGGCATTACCATGTCAGGGCCCAGCTTGACGTCCGCCCGGACCAGCGAGGAAAACAAACGACCCGAATAATAGGAGAATTACAAGTCGGCGGCGGCCTTGGCCGGCCTCGGCCGGCGCGGCAAAAATCGAGGCAAATCGGTCGCCCTCTGGCCCCGCGGCGCACAGTGGGCCAGAAAACCGGTGGAGGCGGTCACAGCCCGCTGGGACGCGTTCCAGAGTGGCTAAATGGAACTCGAACCGAACATATGACCCCACCAATGGATTCCTCGCTCGGAGAGCAGTTCATTGGCAGGGTCACACGTTTAGTTCGAGTCCTGTTTAGCGACCGCTGAGCTACAAACGCGTCTGGAGGTTTTGCCGCCTGCACCGGTCTTCTGGCCCACTGTGCGGCCGGCCGAGGAGACCCCCGTGAACGAGACTCGGCCCGATCGGAACGATAGCGCCGATAAAAATTTGTGGGCTGTTTGGCGGTTGGAGCCGGACTTTACCGGGACGCGGCGGGCCTGAGTGGCGGTCCTCGTTGAAGGTGCGTGCCGCGCGGACTGCTGATGAAGTCCTCGCTCTGTCTCTCTCGCTCCCTCAGCCAACGCCCCGTGGGTGCGAGGGAGACAGAGCGACGAGACGCTCGCCGTTCGGAATCAGCCCGTGGGCTGCCGGAGATAAATGGACCGGACGTCCCACTTTGACCATCAATAATTTTTTCGCCAATCAAACGCACCTGCGCTTCGATTCCAGAAATTCCCGCCACGGGCCGAGGCGGCGGGGCCTATTAACGGTCACTTTGCGCGCGGCCCGTCAGGCTTCCGACGGTCCACTTCTCTTTTAGTCGGTGGGTCGCTGCCGGCCCCGCATGGGCCCCGCCTATGGGCCCCGCCTATGGGCCCCGCCCGGGGCGGCCGAGTGTGCAGTCCCTGTGCAGCGGGGCCGTTCCGCGTCGAGCTGTTCTTCGCGGGCTCTTGGAAAGATGAACATTTTTGTGAATGACATTTCGCAGGAAATTTATCACATTAAACGTTCTAAGTTTTTATTAGTATTCTGTGCTTTTACGTTGGCGTGAACATTTTTTTTTTTTTGGGTGGGCAATCGCATCTTGTCATTTATCTCTGTCGACCTCCCGACTCGCGTGGAATACAAACGAGGCCCAGCAGCAGGAGCACAGCGGGAAGCAGACCTTGCGAGGTGCAGCCAGCGATCTGCACTCCACTCAGCGGTTTACATTATAAATCCGTCTAGCCACAAGTGGCACGCGGTGGTGTGTGAGTGGCCTTGGGAATGAAACGCTAAATTTTTGCGCTCTCTATGGAACATCAAATTTTTGCGTGGAACCTGGATCGTCAAATTGTGGCGTGGAGTCTTGAACTCAAGGTCGTGGGCCTCTTCCTCCTCTTCCTCCTCTTCCTCCTCTTCCTCCTCTTCCTCGCCGGCTGGTCGCTCCGCTACCGCCCCACGCCGCCACACCGGGAAGGTGAATCGCTCTCCGAGAGAGATAACCGCTGCCAAAGTAAAAAATGTTGAGCAGCTGCAATACGAAATCTGCTTATGTACACTTGGTCGGCCTGCCGGGTGGGCGGGGCGTTGCCTCACTCGGCGAACCGAACCACTCCTCCGACGCGGATGGTGCAATTTCTCATCCGCAAATCGGGAGACGTGGTGCGTAACGGTTGCCATCCGTTTGGGGTCGGGCGGCGCGGGGACAGGTGGCAAACTGCACGCATCGCGACGCGGCCAGGTCCCCGCCGCACAGTGGGCCAAAAGACCGTTCAGGCGGCCAAAATCTATGTCTCTCTCGCACTCCTTTGGGACGGCGGAGTAAGACGAAGACGGAGCGACGAAACGACTGTTTGGAATCAGCGTCCAGCCGGACCGGCACAAGAGAAAGAATAAACACGCGCGTTGCTCGCCGTGCTGCCAATGTTTTATGCAGCGACCTTGGACCGGCAGGTGCGCGGCGTAGCACAGTGGGGCGGAAGACCGGTGGTGGGGGCGGTCTAAACTCTAGACGCGTTTAACACCGGGTCACCAAATGGGACTCGAACCGAAGGTGTGACCCCTTCAAATGGATTCCTCGTTCAGAGAGCAATCCATTGGTGGGGTCACACGTTTAATTCAAGTCCCATTTACCGACTCTGGAGGTCAAAACGCGTCTAGAGTTTTGCCCACCTGCGCCTGTCTTCTGGCCCACTGTGGGTAGGCTGGCCGGGCGCAGGGCCGGGTTGCGCTCGGCCAGCAGGGCGGCATGCAGGGCCGAGCAGAAATTAATTTGGCCCGTGTACACACCTTGCGCCGACCAAGTCAACACGCGGTTCTCACAACAGGAAAATGGCGCGTCAAGACAACCGGCACAACAGTGGTCCCGACTGCCTCGGTCGCCTGGTGGGCCAGGCGGCCAAAACTCTGGACGCGTTTTGAGCTCCAGAGTCGCTAAACGGGACTTGAACCGAACGTGTGACCCCACTCATGGAATGTTCTCCGAGCGAGGAATCCATTGGTGGGGTCACACGTTCGGTTCGAGCGCGAAATCCGTCCGGGACTTTGACCGCCTCCCCCGGCCCACTGTGCTCCGACTGCCTTGAGACAGCCGTTGTGGCCGTCGCTTCGAGCGTAGCAAACGCAGCGGCATTGGCCATTCCTCTCTTACCGGGCGGCGCGGCGACCGTGGCAGAGTGGAGCAGTATTTAATTTGCCTCCTGAAGGTCGCCGCCGCCGCGCCCAGAGGGCCCCGACCCGCGCAGGCGGGCCGCTTTGAACGTTTCACTCGAAAGCAGCAGCAGAACGAGACGAGTTTGGTGTTGTTGTTTTCAGTGAAGCAGTTTTCCGCGCCCCTGCCGCCGCCGCACAGTGGGCCAGAAGACCGGCACAGGCGACCAAAACTCTTGATGCGTTTCGAGCTCCAGAGTCGCCTAATGGGACTCGAACCGACCGTGTGACCCCACCCATGGATTGCTCTGAACGAGAAATCCACTGGTGGGGTCAGTCGTTCGGTTCGAGTCCCATTTAGCGACCCTTGAGCCTACAACGCTTCTAGAATTTCGGCCGCCCGCGCCGGTCGTCTGGCCCACCGTGCGCCGCCACCGTGCCGCCCTGGGCCGCACCGCAAGGGTTCAGCCCCCGCGGTTATTATAAGGTAGACTGTATTGTGAGGCCGAGGCGGCGGTGGGGTGGAAGTGGTGAGTGGGGGAGGCAATAAGGCGCGTGCAGCAGCCAGCACTCGACGGCCTCCTGCACAATGCTGCACAAAGTTGAACACGCTAACGGCGCGGAGATAATCGCCGCCAGATTCGCGCCGCCTCCTCCACGCCGCCAAGGCCGCCGCCGCGCGCCGCGTCGCGGGGCTCATCAAGATGATGATTGTGCCCAGAAACGCTGCGGTTTTCTTTGCCAGTGAACCCGCGCCACCGCTGCTGCTGGAGCGGGGAGTTTCCGAAGAGCGGCGCGTCGCTGTCTCTCTCGCACCCCGACGGGTCCCCACTGCGAGAGAGACACTGTGGGCAATGAGACCGGCGGTGCCTGGAGGCCCTGGCGGCCCTGGCGGCACGGCACAGCGAGGGGAAGGCCACGCGTGCGTTCGCCTACACTCTACAGCGGCCCTGTCTCTGATTGGCTGCCTCGGGCTTCGGGGGAGCGAAGGCGGGGGGAGGGGGGCGGGACGTGGCCAGGAAACAGCATGCAGCAACTTTGATGAAATCCCACAAGTGCGCAAGGCAGTCATAGCCGGGGTCCGCTCCGCCACGCCGCGCCGCGCTGTAACGCGCATACCATGAGGGAGGGAGATTGTGTGTCGGGCCGCGCGGTGGCCTCGCCGGCGGGGCCATCATCCGGGGCAGGGACTCCGGGCTGGGGGCCTCGCCGGTCAACCCCTGGGAAGAGCTCGCATCGCGTCCTCGGCAGTAGTTCGGCGGTACAGCGCCCGCTGCATCCCCGGCCCGCCGCAGTCACACAGTGGGCGGCAGCCGGCCAAAACTCTAGACGCGTTTTGAGCTCCAGAGTCGCTGAGTGGGACTCGAACCGAACGTGTGACCCTACCAATGAATTGCTCTCCGAACGAGGAATCCATTGGTGGGGTCACACGGTCGGTTCGAGTCCTGTTAAGCGACTCTGGAGCACAAAACGCGTCTTGGAATTTTTGCCGCGTGCAGTGCGTCATTGTTGCGCGCCCGCTGGATTTTTCATACCACGCCGCGGTGGCCGTCGCAGTGTCGGTATCGGCAGCCGGCGCCCCGTTACACTGCCCGGCCGGCCGGCTGGCCGGATAAGGCTGCAAGGCGCCGGGGCCAGTTTCCATTATTCTATTTCAAGGCGACATTTTACGGGCCGGCAACTAATAACACCCATTTCATAACTCGCCGCGCTGCACCAGGCACTCCAGGCACACCGAGCAACAGCACAGGATTCCGCGCGGGGTAAAGGGGGTGGGAGTTGTTAAATTTGGAACGGACCGTGCCGCCGCACAGTGGGCCAGAAGACGCGTGGAGGCGGCCGAAACTCGAGACGCGGTTTGAGGTCCAGAGTCGCTAAAGGACTCGAACCAAACGTGCGACCCTGCAAATGGACTCCTCTTTCGGCGAGCAATCCATTGGTGGGATCGCGCGATCGGATCGAGTCCCATTAGCGACTCTGGCGCTCGAAACGCGTCCGGGATTTTGACCCCACCAGTCTTCTGGCCCACTGTGCGCCGCGCCGCGATGCAAACTTATCCCCGTGACGGATAGGGCGGCCACTCTGCAGGCTGCCGCCGGGGCGTCGCTCCATCGTGCGGTCTCCGTCGCATGCAGGCCGCGTCACGGCGGGTGCGAGAGAGACGGAGCGACCTAACGACCCTTCGGAATCGCCCGGCTGAAGAATGCCGGCGAGGCGGCGAAGCACTTCCGGCATACATCACGTGGCGCAGTTAACAAGCCGCTCCTCGCCGCGCTCACAGAGTGCCTGCTGCCCCGGCCGGGCGGCGCGGAGCCGGCGGAGCGAAGCCTGCAGAGCGGAGATGAGAGTCGAGGAGTCACGCAAGTCGCTGGGGAGACGAGGCCGACACGAGCACCGCCACTGCCTCTGATCGCCTCGGCCGCCCCGGCCCGAAGACCAGCGCAGCCGGTCAACGTAGATGCGTTTTCAGCTCCAGAGACGCTAGATGGGGCCCAAACCGAACGTGTGACCCCACTAATGGATTGCTCTCCGAACGAGCAATCCATTGGTGGGGTCACACGTTCGGTTCGAGTCCCATTTAGGGACTGTGGAGCTCAAAACGCGTCCGGGATTTTGACCGCCTCCGCCACCGGTCTTCTGGCCCACTGTGGGTCGCGCGCTCTCCACTTCGTCCCGTCGTTTTACAAGCTTTACGGGGTCGTTCTCGGAGTGGTCGCCGAGTGCAGCGCGGCACGCCACGGCGCGGCACGGAGCGGCACGTCGGCCGGGGCGGGGCAGGCTGGTGCCCCGTCAGCCGATGGATCACCTCTTGCCTTTATTCGAATGGCAAATAACGATGATAATGGTGGTGGTGAGGATGATGATGATTCGCTTGGCCTCCGCTTGTCGTCGGCCAACCCGCGACCAGAGCCGTAGCGGTTGTCGCCCCGTCTCTCTCGCACCTACACGACCCACCCCGTGAGTGCGAGAGAGACAGACCGCCAGCCTGGCTGCAACTCGTGCTGCTTGCTTCGCGAAGATCCCCGCCGTGCGCCGCGACCCGGCCAATGCACGCACGACGCGCCCACGCGGCCATAATTTGCATTGCAAAGTGAGAGTGAAGTCGGCCCCGCACACATATCCAGATAAAGCTGTGTCGGTTGTAACCCAACCCGCAGCGGCGAGGCAAGGCCGCACCTCGCACAGTGGGCCAGAAGACCAGCAGCTGGACACAACTCTAGACGCGTTTTGAGCTCCAGAGTCGCCAAATGGGACTCGAACCGAACGTGTGATCCCACCAATGGATTGGCCTCCGAACGAGGAATCCATTGGTGGGGTCACACGTTCGATTCGAGTCCCATTGAACGACTCAAACGCGTCTAGAATTTTGGCCGCCTCGACCTGTCTTCTGGCCCACTGTGCCTCGCTCCGCCCGCGCACAGCGCGGCGCACTCAGGGCCACTCGGGGAAACATTCAGCAGCTACTCATTCCGAAATGAAAGCGCCAGGCCCGGGATTCTGGGGGCCGGCCGTCCCGGGCCGTCCCGGGGCGGGGGTCGTCGTTGGCCTTTGTGAGGGTCTCGACGAGGGCGGCGCGGGCGGCGCGGGCGGGGTCGCCGCCAGACGGGTTGTAAAAGGTCATGGGGTGTATTCATTACACGACACGCGATACGGGATACGCGGCGACGCGGCCCGTCGTTGTTGTTCATAAAGTTTGGTGGCGGTAATTCAAGCTTCCCGGTAGGGGGAGCACAGTGGGCCAAAAGAACGGCGGAGGCGGTCAAAATCCGGGACTGGTTTTGAGCTCCCGAGTCGCTAAATGGGACACGAAACGACCATGTGACCCCACCAATGGATTGCTCTCCGAACGAACGAGGAATTTATTGGTGGGGGTCACAAGTTCGGTCCTAGCCCCGTTAAGCGACTCTGGAGCTCAACACTCATCTAGAGTAGTTTTGGCCAGTCTTCTGGTCCTTTGCGGGGAGGGGGCATTAGGAAGGCGCCCGTCCCGGTTAGAGTCCACCTCCATGGCATCGCTTCCGCCCCGCCGAGGCTGGCAGGCAGCAGGGATTTCTCCGGGAGACGGAACGCCCCCTCGCCCCGCTCACCCCACCTCCCCCGGGGACACATTCTTTCGCGCACCGGGACTCTGGCACACTCGCGCACACGTTGAAGGGGTGCGCAAACACGCCGCCGGCCCTGTGACTGTCCGGACCGTCGCTGGGAACGGCCTTGGCCGTAGGCAGCCGTAGAGCGGCAGTACAGAGCAAAGAGGGCGCAGGAGCCTTAAGCTACATGTGACTCAATACGAACGTGTGACCCCACCAATGGATTCCTCGTTCTGAGAGAAATCCATTGGTGGGGTCACAACGTTCGATTCGATTGCCATTTAGCGATTCTGGAGTTCAAAATCCATCCGGGATTTGAACCACCTCCACCGGTCTTCTCGCCCACTGTGCGTCGGGACGCAGTCCGGACCGCCGGGCGCGGGTATGTCGTCGCTGCGTCGGCGATACCCCTCGCCGATGCACAGTGTGGTGGGCGTGGTGTTGACGCCGACCCGACCCACGCCTGGAGCCGATAGTGAAGGCCGTGCACTGTGCGCAAGTGACCAGCTGCCGGACGAACAGCTGGGGGGGGGGGGGGGGGGGGGGGGGGTGGGGCATGCAGGCTGGCAGCACATGGCGCCATTTGCATTGCAAAGCGTTTGATGTAGTTAGCTCCCCGGCTGGCCGACGGGTTCCGACGGGACGGGCTGGGTCGGGCTGGCCCGGCAAAACGAGACGGCCAGGCCAGGCGCAGGCCAGGCCCAGTCCAGGCCCAGGCCCAGGCCTAGGCCCAGGGTAAGGCCGTCGGTCCGACGGGAGTAGACGCCTTGCCTACTACTGCCCGGCTGTCCGACCCGCTGGCCGCACTCACAGCCCTTGAGGCCCCTGATGCCCCCTGGGCCCCCTGCCTTTGGCTGCTCCCCTCCCCTTCCCAGCGGGCAGTCAGTCAGCCGCCCCGCCCCGCCCCGCCCCGCCCCGCCCCCTCCGCATCGCCAGCAAGCTAAGTCAGTCCCACAGCGTCAGCACAAACACGGCGCACACCGATGTGGCGTGGCGAGGGGACAGCAAAACACGTTTTTCCGATTGCGGCTGTGGGCGAACTGTTTACGGTTTCGCGCGGCGGTGGCGGTTTTTTTTTTCGGGGGGGGGGGGGGGCTGCTTGGGCGAGACGCGAAGCGAAGCTGCGAAGGTCGCTTTAACTGCGACGATGCCGTTCTTGCGAGCAGAGAGACAGCCGCGCTGCCGCGGTCGGTGCCGACGCACAGTGGGCCAGAGGATCGACGCGAGTCGCTAAATGGGACTCGAACCGAACGTGCGACCCCACCACTGGATTTCTCTTCGAACCAGGAGTCCATGGATGGGGTCACATGCTCGGTTCCAGTCCTATTTAGTGAATCTGGAGCTGAAAACCCGTCCGGGGTTTTGACCGCCTGGCCCACCGTGCGACGTGCCGACCGCCCGCGAGGTAGGCATCCGTGGGCCGGCGCGCACACGAGTGCCGCTTTTTGCCTGGCGCCGGATTCGCAGGGGCTCCCCGGGGACTGCGCACGGCACGTCCGCTGTTGTACCCTTGCTCTTTTTATCAGCAGGGTAGGGATAGAGATGGAGTGCGTGCGTGCCGGCGCCGAGGCCGGCGCCGAGGCCGGCGCTGCCAAAGAGAGGCGTCACCTCGGCCAATACTTGGAGATAAATGGCGGCCGAGGCCGTTAAGGCCCGCCCCCCAGGCCCGGCCGCGGCCCCGGGGCCTCCTCTCGGCACGGCGCGGAGTGGCGCGGCCAAGACGTATTATCACTGGCGATCCCACCTGCTGCTCGGCGGCCGCTTAACCCGCTGCAGCTGCTGATGCTGGATGTACTCCCGCAGGCCGCGCACGACCTCGGCCAGGGCGGCCTGCTGCCTCTCGGCCTCGGCCGCGTGCGGCGGCGTGATGTACGGCGCGGCGTGGCCCCCGGCCGCGTGCCCCCGCATCGCACCTCCTCCCCGCAGGCCGGGGCGCATCGCCTTGTCTCTCTCGCACCGCGGCCCGTCGCCTAAGGGTGCGAGAGACACGCAGCGACGAGGCGTTCCCTCCGGCATCGGCCCGCCGCATCAGCCGGACGGAACGCTGCCGATAAATCCGGTGCATTCCCGGCAACGTCCCGTCCTGGCGGCGCGGCACGGCACAGTGGGCCAGAAGACCGGCGCAGGCGGCCAAAATTCTAGACGCGTTTTGAGCTGCAGAGAAGCTAAATGGGGCTCGAATCCAACGTGTGGCCCAATCAATAATCTGGCTCCTCTGGAGCTTAAAACGCGTCTAGAATTTTGGTCACCTGCGCCGGTCGTCTGACCCACTGTGTACGGCACGGCTCGGCACGGCGCGCGGCGCAAGCCGAGCCGTAACTACTATCGGCGCCCCACTCGAAGCTCGCTGCTCGATCCGACTCGGAACGAATCGCCCGACCCGATTCGTGACGACGACTAGTGTTACGGGACACACACATAAGGGGTTGTTCCCCGGGCCGGCTGGCACGCTCGGCGTGTTATTGGCACTAGAGAACCAGGCCCCTCTGACCTCTCTCTCTCTCTCTCTCTCTCTCTCTCTCTCTCTCAGCCCCCGCCGCGTGCCAGCGCGATTTTTCTCCAACTTGTCAGCCCCAGCTTCGATAATAGGTAGTTTTTCTTCGGCCGAGTGATTTCGTGTGCTGATCATTTTCCGAGTCGCCGCCAGCAGTGCTCCAAGAGGCGGCGGGCCGGGCCTCGGGAGAAGGGTGCCTTGCTTGCAGCTGACCCAGTCCGAGAAGAAGGGTGCCAAGTCGAGTGTGAGTGTGTGTGAGAGAGAGAGAGAGAGAGAGAGAGAGAGAGAGAGAGAGAGAGAGAGAGAGAGAGAGAGAGAGAGAGAGAGAGACTGTGATCGGGCCCACTCACTGGATGACAAAGCCTGCCGCGCAGATGGCGCTGCGACTCACGCGGCGTGTTACAGATAGGTTGCGCGTTTGTGAGTGACAGTCGAGTCCTCTCGTGATATATTTTCTGCGGAATGGACACACACACGCACACGCACACTCACGCACACTTTTTCACACACGCATACACTCACGCGCGTACCTCGCTCTCGTCGTCGCCTGCACATTTATCCCCGCGCCCTGCCCGAAAAATGGTACTCCCGGCCCCTGATGGATGACACGCGTACAACAAGTAGTCATATTTCACACGGCGCTGCGGCGGCAATTTATTGCGATTTGGTTATTGGTGGAGCGGCGCCGGGCGGGCCGGCCACCGCATTAGGCCCACACTATTAACGTAATGCCGAACCCGTGTCCGACAGCGTAGAGCATACTTTGCAGCAACCACTGCAATGCACGCCGCCGCCACGCACTCCGTGTGTCGACGGCTGTGGCGCTGCCGTTCGGTTTGCGGGCAATCGCCGCTCGGACAACACCGCCGGCAGCACGGACAGCCATGGCCTCGGCCGCCTCGGCCACGCACGGTGGGCCAGGAGACCGGCACAGTGGCGGCCGCCGGCGCGCACGGCCTCGGCCAGGCCTCGGCCAGGCCTCGGCCCTGACCCCCGCCGCTCGGCCAGCGCCAGCCTTTCTTATCCGGCAGCACGAAACAGCCACGGGCCAGACAGGGACGGACAGACACCCTCGTTACAGGCTGACAGACTAGTTCCAGCTTTCGGCGCGCGTCCCTGCCCGACTAGCTGTCCGTCTGGCTGTCCATCTGTCGCTCGGACAAAGTTCACACCATTTGTCTCGCCGACTATCCATTTGTCCGATGGTCAGCGCCAGGGTTTTATCAGCAACGCGCGCGCCCTCTGTGTGTGTGTGAGAGAGTGAGAGAGATAGATAGATAGAGAGAGCGAGAGAGAGAGAGTGCGTGCTCGCGGGAGGCCGCTGTGTTCAGCCTGTCCACTGGGCTCTCCATTTTCTTCTCAATTTTCTGTTTTACATTACACTCGAGCGGCGCGTGCTGCGGCTGGTGCGTGCGCGTTGCCTCCTCTTTGAGCTGCATGCCTCTCAGGCAGGAATGTTCCAAAATCAAACCGCCTGCCCCGTCCGCACCTTCCACGCCCGTCGGTTCGTTTGTCCGCCTGTCTGCCAGCCTGCCTGGCCGCTCGGCCGCGCGCTCGATCTCGGCGCTGGCAGCCTGCGCCCCGCCAGTAACGAATGTTTGTCCAGGAGGAGTCCGGCGGGGTGTCAGTCGAGTGGAGCCGAGCGCAAGAAACAGCCCCCCCCCTCCCCTCCCCACTCCCTTTCTGGCGGGGCTCCGCAGCTGTGGTCTCAGTGATTCAGAGAGGTTAAGTTGTTGCGGGTACACGTGGGGCTGCCCGGCTACTCACTGCACTGCTCCTGTTTCAACCCCCCTACAAAACACAATTTTACGCGACGAAGCAGGTGGTTTTTCTCCCCAGCGGAAACGGCGTTCAACTGCGCGTGAATGCGTTAAAATAAAAAAAGTCTCCAAAAATTCCAGGAGAATAAACCGCGGATTGTAAAAAGAAGCGCGCCGTGTTGGTTTCGTAATGAAAGGTTCCCCGGATCGTCGGCGGATCGGTTTTGCTTTCCAAGAGGCTCGGCGGATCGTCGGCGGGTCGTTTTTTCTTTCCAAGAGGCTCCGCGGATCTTCGGCAGGTCGTTTTCGCTTACCAAGAGGCTCCGCTGATCTTCGGCAGGACGTATTTGCTTTCCAAGAGGCTCCGCGGATCTTCGGCGGATCCTTTTTTCTTTCCAAAAGGCTCGGCGGATCTTCGGCGGATCGGTTTTGCTTTCCAAGAGGCTCGGCGGAATGTTCGGCGGGTCGGTTTTGCTTTCCAAGAGGCTCGGCGGATCGGTTTTGCTTTCCAAGAGGCTCGGCGGAATGTTCGGCAGGTCGGTTTTGCTTTCCTGAGGCTCGGCGGAATGTTCGGCGGGTCGGTTTTGCTTTCCAAGAGGCTCGGGGGAATGTTCGGCGGGTCGGTTTTGCTTTCCAAGAGGCTCGGCGGAATGTTTGGTTGGTCGGTTTTGCTTTCCTAGAGGCTCGTCGGAATGTTCGGCGGGTCAGTTTTGCTTTCCAAGAGGCTCGGCGGAATGTTCGGCGGGTCGGTTTTGCTTTCCAAGAGGCTCGGCGGAATGTTCGGCGGGTCGGTTTTGCTTTCCAAGAGGCTCGGCGGAATGTTCGGCGGTTCGGTTTTGCTTTCCAAGAGGCTCGGCGGAAAGTTCGGCGGGTCGGTTTTGCTTTCCCAGAGGCTCGGCGGAATGTTCGGCGGGTCGGTTTTGCTTTCCAAGAGGCTCGGCGGATCGGTTTTGCTATCCAAGAGGCTCGGCGGAATGTTCGGCGGGTCGGTTTTGCTTTCCAAGAGGCTCGGCGGAATGTTCGGCGGGTCGGTTTTGCTTTCCAAGAGGCTCGGCGGAATGTTCGGCGGGTCGGTTTTGCTTTCCAAGAGGCTCGGCGGATCGGTTTTGCTATCCAAGAGGCTCGGCGGAATGTTCGGCGGTTCGGTTTTTCTTTCCAAGAGGCTCGGCGGAATGTTCGGCGGGTCGGTTTTGCTTTCCAAGAGGCTCGGCGGAATGTTCGGCGGGTCGGTTTTGCTTTCCAAGAGGCTCGGCGGAATGTTCGGCGGTTCGGTTTTGCTTTCCAAGAGGCTCGGCGGAAAGTTCGGCGGGTCGGTTTTGCTTTCCAAGAGGCTCGGCGGAATGTTCGGCGGGTCGGTTTTGCTTTCCAAGAGGCTCGGCGGATCGGTTTTGCTATCCAAGAGGCTCGGCGGAATGTTCGGCGGGTCGGTTTTGCTTTCCAAGAGGCTCGGCGGAATGTTCGGCTGGTCGGTTTTGCTTTCCAAGAGGCTCGGCGGAATATTCTGCGGGTCGGTTTTGCTTTCCAAGAGGCTCGGCGGAATGTTCGGCGGTTCGGTTTTGCTTTCCAAGAGGCTCGGCGGATCGGTTTTGCTTTCCAAGAGGCTCGGCGGAATGTTCAGCGGGTCGGTTTTGCTTTCCAAGAGGCTCGGCGGAATGTTCGGCGGGTCGGTTTTGCTTTCCAAGAGGCTCGGCGGAATGTTCGGCGGGTCGGTTTTGCTTTCCAAGAGGCTCGGCGGAATGTTCGGCGGGTCGGTTTTGCTATCCAAGAGGCTCGGCGGAATGTTCGGCGGGTCGGTTTTGCTTTCCAAGAGGCTCGGCGGAATGTTCGGCGGGTCGGTTTTGCTTTCCAAGAGGCTCGGCGGAATGTTCGGCGGGTCGGTTTTGCTTTCCAAGAGGCTCGGCGGAATGTTCGGCGGGTCGGTTTTGCTTTCCAAGAGGCTCGGCGGAATGTTCGGCGGGTCGTTTTTTCTTTCCAAGAGGCTCGGCGGATCTTCGGCGGATCGTTTTGCTTTCCAAGAGGCTCGGCGGATTATTGGTGGGTCGTTTTTTCTTTCCAAGAGGCTCGGCGGAATGTTCGGCGGTCGATTTTGCTTTCCAAGAGGCTCGGCGGAATGTTCGGCGGGTTCGTTTTGCCTTCCAAGAGGCTCGGCGGAATGTTCGACGGGTCGGTTTAGCTTTCCAGGAAGCTCGGCGGAATGTTTCGCTGGTCGGTTTTGCTTTCCAAGAGGCTCGGCGGAATGTTCCTCGGGTCGGTTTTGCTTTCCAAGAGGCTCGGCGGATCGGTTTTGCTTTCCAAGAGGCTCGGCGAAATGTTCGGCGGGTCGGTTTTGCTTTCCAAGAGGCTCGGCGGAATGTTTCGCTGGTCGGTTTTGCTTTCCAAGAGGCTCGGCGGAATGTTCGGCGGGTCGGTTTTGCTTTCACAGAGGCTCGGCGGATCGGTTTTGCTTTCCAAGAGGCTCGGCGGAATGTTCGGCGGGTCGGTTTTGCTTTCCAAGAGGCTCGGCGGAATGTTCGGCTGGTCGGTTTTGCTTTCCAAGAGGCTCGGCGGCTCGTTCGGCGGGTCGGTTTTGCTTTCCAAGAGGCTCGGCGGAATGTTCCGCGGGTCGGTTTTGCTTTCCAAGAGGCTCGGCGGATCAGTTTTGCTATCCGAGAGGCTGGGCGGAATTCTTGGCGGGTCGGTTTTGCTTTCCAAGAGGCTCGGCGGAATATTCTGCGGGTCGGTTTTGCTTTCCAAGAGGCTCGGCGGAATGTTCGGCGGATCGGTTTTGCTTTCCAAGAGGCTCGGCGGAAGGTTCGGCTAGTCGGTTTTGCCTTCCAAGAGGCTCGGCGGAATGTTCGGCGGGTCGGTTTTGCTATCCAAGAGGCTCGGCGGAAAGTTCGGCGGGTCGGTTTTGCTTTCCAAGAGGCTCGGCGGATCGGTTTTGCTATCCAAGAGGCTCGGCGGAATGTTCGGCGGTTCGGTTTTTCTTTCCAAGAGGCTCGGCGGAATGTTCGGCGGGTCGTTTTTTCTTTCCAAGAGGCTCGGCGGATCTTCGACGGATCGGTTTTGCTTTCCAAGAGGCTCGGCGGATTTTCGGTGGGTCGTTTTTTCTTTCCAAGAGGCTCGGCGGAATGTTCGGCGGGTCGGTTTTGCTTTCCAAGAGGCTCGGCGGAATGTTCGGCGGTTCGGTTTTTCTTTCCAAGAGGCTCGGCGGAATGTTCGGCGGGTCGGTTTTGCTTTCCAAGAGGCTCGGCGGAATGTTTGGCTGGTCGGTTTTGCTTTCCAAGAGGCTCGGCGGAATGTTCGGCCGGTCGGTTTTGCTTTCCAAGAGGCTCGGCGGATCGGTTTTGCTATCCAAGAGGCTCGGCGGAATGTTCGGCGGGTCGGTTTTGCTTTCCATTAGGCTCGGCGGAATGTTCGGCGGGTCGGTTTTGCTTTCAAGAGGCTTCGCGGAATGTTCGGCGGGTCGGTTTTGCTTTCCAAGAGGCTCGGCGGATCAGTTTTGCTTTCCAAGAGGCTAGGCGGAATGTTCGGCGGTTCGGTTTTGCTTTCCAAGAGGCTCGGCGGAATGTTCGGCGGGTCGGTTTTGCTTTCCAAGAGGCTCGGCGGATCGGTTTTGCTATCCGAGAGGCTGGGCGGAATTCTTGGCGGGTCGGTTTTGCTTTCCAAGAGGCTCGGCGGAATATTCGGCGGGTCGGTTTTGCTTTCCAAGAGGCTTGGCGGAATGTTCGGCGGGTCGGTTTTGCTTTCGAAGAGGCTCGGCGGAATGTTCGGCGGGTCGGTTTTGCTTTCCAAGAGGCTCGGCGGATCGGTTTTGCTATCCAAGAGGCTCCGCGGTTGTTCGGCGGGTCGGTTTTGCTATCCAAGAGGCTCGGCGGATCTTCGGTGGGTCGTGTTTTCTCCCGCCTAGAATTTTGGCCGCCTGCGGCGGTCTGCGTCCCACTGTGCGCCTCGGCCGTCAGCTGCGTGCGCTGCGGTGGGGCGGAGGGGCCGGCCTTACGTGCGAACGTGGGGAGGATCCCATTTCCGGCTGACACGGGCCTGTCCGGGTGATAAGACAAAGATCGGACAGCGGCCACTGCGGCCGGAGGAGAGAGGCCGTCTCACAGTGGGCCAGAAGACCGACGCAGGTGGCCACAACTTTGGACGTGTTTTGAGCTCTAGAGGTGCTAAACAGGACTCGAACCGAATGTTTGACCTCACCAATGGATTCCTCGTTCGGAGAGCAACTGATTGGGTGGAGTCACACGTTCGGTTCTAGGCCCATTCAGCCGCACTCTGGACCTGAAAACGCGTCTTGAAATTTGCCGCCCGCGCCGGTCTTCTGGCCCACTGTGTGTCTGATGAAAGAGTGGCGATGGAGCTGCCGAGGGGATGGCTGACGTGCATTGCTAGACGGACGGGGCCAGGTGTGCGCCGCTGAGTGCTCGGTGCTCCGTGACGCGAGCGCCGCGACGCCATGGACCGGCCAGCAGCTGTCGGAAGCCGTGACGGGTCGAGGGAACCCGCAGCAGCAACGACCGCCAAGGCATGAGCTACCGTCCGTTTTCATCAGAACCCTGGTTCAAATCCCGTTGAGGTTGGACAAGACTGAAATTTGCGAATTTTGGAATAAACTTGGTATTCCAAGTCTCATAGCTAATATTGTTTCAAGTCACACCTTTTATGTTTTCAAGTCGCACCTCGTTTTTATGGATCATCTGACCCAGCTAAAGTAGACCGACAAAAATTAAATCGACTGTTTTTTTGACCGACCTTAATAAAAATATTGGATAAAAAAATTAAATAAAAATTTTCGCATTTTTGACGGACTTAAACTGGGGGTGGGTCATTCAAATATAGACTCTTTTTTTTGTTTTTTTTTTTCAAGTCGCACCTCGCATTTTAGCAAGACATCCCTCAGATTCCAAGGCGGCTCTTGCCCTCCCGTCCCGGCAGCTCGTCCTGCAGTGGGGGCCGTCGGGGAGGGTGGGGTGGGGTGGGGTGGGGCGGGGTGGGGTGGGGCGGGGTGGGGCCGGGGCCGGAAGATGCACTGCACTGACGGCCGCCTGACGGGCCGCTGCAAGAGGGTAAAGTGGCAAGCAAGCGGGCCGACGGCTTCAAAGCGCAAAGCGCGCGTAAAAGCGACCGGACCGAAAAGAAAAGGCCCGGAACGGAACCGTCGGCACTGCAACACTCATCCGCTCGAGGGGCGCCGAGGCCCCGCGCCAAAGAGAGGAGGCAATGCACAGTGGGATAGAAGACCGGCGCAGGCGGCCAAAACGCGAGACGCGGTTTCAGATCCTGACTCGCTAAATGAGACTGAAAGCGAACGTGTGACCTCATTAATGGATTCGCAGTCCATTGGTGGGGTCACACGTACGGTTCGATTCCTGCTAAGCGACTCTGAAGCTCAAAACGCGTCTAGAGTTTTGGCCGCCTGCGCCGCGGTCTTCTGGCCCACTGTGGAACGGATGCAAGCGGCGTTTTTCGTTCCCCTCTCCCCGCGCGGCACACGACTGGTGGGACTGACTCGGGGCGTGATTTCCAAAGGGAGCCAAGTACTCGGCGAGCCGTTGATCGCAGGGCGCTAGGCCATTGAAAGGCGAGGACGGGCAGTCAGGCGGGCGGGCAGGCAGGCAGGCAGAGCAGTCAGGCAGCGCTGCCCAGTAGCCCCTCAAGCCTTCTTTGCATTATCGAGCGAACGGCGTGGACCGGCGTGGACCACGGCGCGCCCACTGTTACCCCCTCCACCCTTTCGAAGGCCGCGGGCAGCGGGCACCGCGCGGCCGGCGGCGCGCAGTGGGTCAAAGTCGGTCAAAATCGGGAAAAAAAGGGAAGTCCGGGCCCGTCCGGAACCTAAGGTGGCCAGATTCGGATTCCTCCCTCAGAATGCACCCAGAAAAATAATTTCTTGAATCAAGTAAAACTCACTTGATGCAAGTAATTTTTTGCATTATTGTGCCGAAGTAAAGTTCTGCTTTGCGTGAAGAAGAAATATTCTTGATATGGTTAGGGTTGAATGAATGCAAAGCCTGTTAGGATTGATCTGACACTCAGTTTAACTTGAATCAATTATTTTTAATCAAGAAAAATATTTTACTTGATTCTAGAAATCATTTTTTCTGGGTGTGCGGCCGGGGGATGGCACCGTGTTATTGCAGCCGCTAAAAGCGAAGGAGAGCCGTTTTATTCCTTTCGCATGGCCATCACGGCCTTCACCCACTCGCCTTGCCTGCCTTGGGGCCGTGCGCCGGGCTGGCGGCCGTGTGTGTTGGCACAGCCGCCCCGGCCGAGCGGCCAGCCAGCCAGCCAACAGCACACGCAGACGTTCGGTGTGAGAAGAGGCCCCGCCGCGTCCAGGTGGGCGCTTGTGCGGCTTAGGCTGGACTGCCGGATTCCGGGCCAGAGTCCGGCGGGCGGTGCGGTGCGGTGCGGCCTGCGGCGGGAGATAAGTAAAGCAACGTGGGTGCGAACGGCCGGGGCGCCGCCGCTTCAGCCCTACATCACGACGCCTTAAACAGCCGCGCCTACACGACAAGGAATAAATAAATTCGGCCGAGGTAGATAGCGAGGGGCTGGGACGGCCCTGGCCCATGGATTAGGGGGGAAGCGCGCGCACTTCTTTTCTCAAACTCGCAAAAAAAAAAACAACAAAAAAAACTCCATTTTTTGGTGGCTAAAAAACCCAGAACACGTCCTTATCCGGACCTCATTCGTCCTTGCAGTAGGAGGGTGCGGCTGATTGGCTGATGGCTGGCCGCCTGATGGCTGGCTGCAGCGTCGCCCTGTAATGACTGTCCGACTCATTATGGTCGCCACCAAAGTGCCATCAAGTGATTATCCACACCGATCACGGCGCCCCGCCCCGCCGCACCGGAAGCCCGCTTGATTCGGAACGGATTGCCACGTAACTTTCTGGGCCAGATTAGCGTTTTGGCCGGTCGCCCGGCGCCTCGTCCCGGGCACGACTTGGAACAGTGGGCCAGAAGACCGGCGGAGGCGGTCAAAAATTGAGCTCCAGAGTCGCTAAATGAGACTCGAACCGAACGAGTGACCCTACCAATGGAATGCTTTGGGAACGAGGAATCCATTGGTGGGGGTCACACGTTCGGTTCGAGTCCTGTTGAGAGACATTGGAGCTCAAAACCCGTCTACAGATTTTGGCCGCCTGCGTCGGTCTTCTGGCCCACTGTGCGCTGCCGCGAGTGTGGGGCGGCCGGCTGGCGTGCCCGGCCGATGGATCCCAAACTGGGCCAGCGCGCCAAAGTGATTCCATAATTGGCCGCCGTGGCAGCGCTATCGCTGCTGTCGCCGCAAAACCTGGCCGCTATCCGCCTGCTGCTGCACCGTGATCGCCCCGCTGACCGACGGGCCCAGCCGGCCCACTGGCACAGGCAGACCGTCTCGGCAGGCACGTCCGAGCCGGGGATGAACTACGTATACCCTCCCCAGTGTGCCAGAAGACCGGCTCGTTCTGAGAGCAATCCATTGGTGGGGTCACACGTTCGGTTTGAGTCCCATGTACCCTGGAGCTCAAAACGCGCCCGCTTCGGCCTCTGGCCCACTGTGCATCATCTCGCGTGAGTTTGTGGCAGTACCGCCGCCTTATGGGCAGGGTCTCTTTCCTCCTCCGCCATAGTCGGTCCGGCCAGTCTGGCGCCGTCTGCGGAGGCAGCCCCGCTGCGCCAGACGTTTGCACCTGCCCCCCCCCCTCCCTCTGACTCCGACGCGGAGGGCGCGCGCGGAAACTGGCGTCGAGTCGCGCGTATTTCTCCGGCAGACGTGCGGCTCCGGCGAGGCTGCCGACGTTAATAACCTCTTTATGAATCATATTTTATCTGGAAGTGGGGGCGGTTGGCAGCGCTGGGCCGCGGCCTCGCGGAAACGGCGGGGATTGGCCGCCACCCGCGCCACGCGCCGCACAGTGGGCCAGAAGACCAGCGCAGGCCGCTCAAACTCTAGACGCGAAGCGGCGGCCGCGGCCCGTGCGAAACTGGCAGCTGCTACATGCCAGGGATGGACATGGCAAGTCGTGCATGCGGGCCCCGCTAGCTATCGCATGTTTCATGTTTCGAATGAAAAAGGTGAAACTTTGAACGTGCGGGCCGCGGCGTTGCGAAGCCCGCCTGGAGCGCGTCCCATTGGCCCCGTAGCGTGTGCCCAAAAAGGTAAAGTCAGGCGCGCTTTCACGAGGAGCATGTTTTGTTTTGTTTTTGCCAAGCCGCCAGGTTCATGGCGCGGCTCCGTATCTCTGTGGTGCGTGTGGGGGTGCTTGGAGGACGCTGACGGCCGTCCAAGAAGTCACTTCCAGGTGCCCGACGGCGGTCCGACATTGAGCCGCGTGCTCTCTGAGAGAGAGAGAGAGAGAGAGAGAGAGAGAGAGAGAGAGAGAGAGAGAGAGAGAGAGAGAGAGAGAGAGGGGGGGTGGCTCTTAGCGGTGTCCATCCGGGCGACCCTGCGCCTCGCCTCACCCGGTCATTCATAGCTTTACGGCCGCCAATAAACCGGTTTGTCTCAGACAGCCATTCGTAGCCGCGGCAGGGCGGGGCGCGCGGGACGGAGGCAGCCCTTCTAGTACCTACCGACACCACCCGCGGCACTTTTTCGGAATTTTTGAAATAATAACGTCAATTTTTGAAAAAAAAAGAAATGTTTTTTTTTTTTTTAACAATTTGAACAAAAAAAAAATTGCAACATTTTTCGAAAACTTCCGAAATTTTTTTCAAAAATTGCGAAAATTAGGCTCGGGTGGTGCGCGGACCTCCACGCACGGCCGTACGTACCGCCCAGCAAGCGGCCAGGCCATCAAAAGATTCAACAGGACGCTAATCCATCAGGCTCCATGAACGGCGATTAACAAGTATGAAATTTAAAGGCCAAAGTCATCGAGGCAGGGGAATGGGATGGGGCGAGAAGAATCTGTGGTGGGTGGGTGGGGGAACAGTGTCAACATGGGAACGAAGCCAGTGGCGCTGCGACCCGTGCAGGCCGAGCAGCGCGACGACGACTGGGTCGATTCACAATAACAAATCACAAATCCGACGGCGGCGGGGGAGCGGCGGCTGAAAAAAAATGTCTGCGCCCTGATTGGGCAACCACCGCCACGCAGACGTCACCACGTGGCCGCCGTGCCCCACGACAGCCGGCGGCAGCGCTCCCCCTAAAAGGCACGATGCTTGTCACGTCCTGTTGTCTGAGCGTTCGCCTCGTCGTTTCTCGCAATCGTCCTTTCCACTACCCCCGCCGTCCGGCCATCCGCCCGTCGGAGGCCGCCGCTCCTCCCTCGGCCCGCCTCGCCTCCCCACGCTGGTGATGGAAAATTAGCGCGCTGTTTGTTCTGCCGCCTCGCTGGCTGCAGCGCCGTGTGGTGAGCTGGGCCAGCCGGGCCAGCCGGGCCGCAGTGGGCCAGAGGACCGGCGCAGACGGCCGAAACTCGAGAGACGCCTTTTGAACTCCAGAGTCGCTAAACAGGACTCGAAGCGAACCTACGACCCCACTAAAATGGATTCCTCGTTCGAAGAGCAATCCATCGGTAGGGTCACACGTTAGGTTCGAGTCCCATTTAGCGACTCAGGAGCTCAAAACCCGCCCGGCATTTTGACCGCCTCCACCGGTCCTCTGGCCCACTGTGTGGCTGTGCCGTGGCGAACTGGCCGGGCGGGGCCGCCGGGGCCAGCCCGGCTGGCCGTGCGGGACGGTTCGTTATGACGCCGGATAAATCGCCGACAATTGGAAGCGAAAATCAGAAGCGCCTCGCGGGAGATCCCGGACAATTTCAACAACAACAACAACCAAAAAAAAATAAAAAAATTGCGATTTTATTGAAAAAATTAGTGATTATTTTTGCTTTTTTTTTGCCGCTTTTGCCGCGCAGCTAGTGAAACCCGCTCAGGGATGACTTGTCCAGCACCGCGAGAATGGAAACTCTCGGCGCAGGTGATGATGCGTGCAGGGATATGATGGTTGTCACGGGTAGCTCGGATACCACGCGGTTGTCGTTCCCACTCTGATGAATAATGCAACCGAGCCGCTGTCCGTCTGTCTGTTTGTGTGGCGGCCACCACTCTTTCTGATTTCATCTTTATTCACGCGGCCGGTTTAAATGGGTGCCGTCGTGGTACGCGTTTTGAAAAGTAAATAATGACATTAATTCAGGACTTGGAGAACAGGACAGGCTCGTCCGGTAGAGGGGCATGCAAAAGCTGCCTATGGCACCGATGCGAAACAGACAGACACACAGACACACACACACACACACACACAGAGCTTCACAAACACGACGGCCGCACGCACGCACGTGTCGCGTCACGCCGCGTCACGCGCTGTCTGCTACAGGAAGGGCCACGACGCCCGAGACGCTGGTGATGTTTATGGTGATGGCGACATGACTGGCCGGGCGTCGCGTAGCGTCGCGTGGTGGCAGGCAGCGGCTGCGTCCGGGTCGTGGCCGTCGTGGGGAGGACGCCACGGCACAGTGGGCCAGAAGTCGCTCCAGAGTCGCTGAATGGGACTCAAACCGAACGTCGTGTGACCCCACCAATGGATTGCTCTCCGAACGAGGAATCATTGGTGGGGTCACACGTTCGGTTCGAGTCTCATTCAGAGCAGACTCTGGAGCTCGAGACACGTCCAGAGTTTCGGCCGCCTGCACCGGTCCTCTGGCCCACTGCGCGCGGGGACGCGCAGACGGCGCCGTGCCTGCGGTGACTGATGCGACCGCTCAGGTTTACGATAATATCTCGCACAGTGCCGCCACCGGAGGGGGGGGGGGGAGAAACGGCGTGGGCCTCGCGGAAAAAGGAAGGAGTGAAAACAAAAACCGCGGACATGAAAAGGAAAAGTTTGTAAGCGCTGGCCATTACCGCGGCGCAGGGCCGGGCAGGGCCTTGTCTCGACATATCGAGGACGGGGAGGGGGGCACAGTGGGCCAGAAGACCGGTGGAGGCGGTCAAAATTCCGGACGCGGTTTGAGCTCCAGAGTCGCTGAATGGGACTCGAAACGAACTCGTGCCCCCACCAACGGATTCTTCGTTTGGAGAGCAATCCATTGGTGGGGTCACACGTTCGGTTCGAGTCCTATGTAGCGACTCTGGAGCTCAAAACGCGTCAAGAGTTTTGTCCGCCTGCGCCGGTCGTCTGGCCCACCGTGGGGCGGCCATCGACTCCGGTGGTAATGGGGAGAGCACTACGCAGGGCTAAGTCGTGGTGGTGCAGGTCAAGAGACGAGGAGGAGGGGGGCCCTCCGCGGCGCTGGTCCCGGTGAGGCTGCAACCCGCAGCCCCTCGGATGGGGGAGGGAGGCTTGCAATTAAAACTGGGGAGGCTGCGAGGCCCTGCCACCCGGCCGGCAGCGCGGCAGCGCGGCAGCGCGCGGGAAGGGAGTGAGCAGCTCTTCACTAAGTACACTGCCGTCTTGGAGGCTCATCGACAATAGTTTGCTGTACTAAAGCTGTATACTGACTGCACTGCAAGCAGACGACGAAACGTCCTTTTTCGGCATTTTTTTTTTTTTTTTTTTTTTTTTTTTTTTTTTTTGGTCTGCTTGCCGGGGTGCGGTCGCGTCCGCCAGCACGCACACGCAGGGCACGATCGCAGCGGCACACAGTAGGCCAGAAGACCGGCAGGCGGAAAAAAAACGCTAGACACGTTTTGAGCCTCAGAGACGCTAAATAGGACTCGAACCGAACGTGTGACTTCCCACCAATGGAACCCCCTCCGAACAAGGAATCTATCGGTGGGGTCACACGTTTGGTTCGAGTGTAGCGACTCTGGAGCTCAAAACCCGTCCGGGATTTCGACCGCCTCCCGGTCCTCTGTCCCACTGTGTCCCGGCCGGCCGGCTGATAACGGACCAAACCAACTGGGTGGCTTCGCTTCGCCATGGCTTTGGCTGCTCCCGCCTGCACGTGCAGTAAATAATAATGCTACTATTATGCGAGCGGATCCGGGGGGGACACGAAGGGGGGGGGGAAGAGGGGGACGGAGGGGAGTGACTTGTGGGAGCCGCACCGCGCCGCAACGCGCCGGGGACCGTATGGATTTGTCACTAGCGATGTTCTCCCCAGATTAGCTTTAACTTGTAGATCCTGGCCATCCTGGCACCACGCTCGCTGCTGCTGGCGCCTCGCTGGTTGTTGTTGTTGTTGTTGTTGTTGTCGTTGTCGTCATCGTTTGCACCGTGTGTGACTGCGTATGTGTGCTTGTTTATATGTGTGTGTGTTTGTGTGTGTGTGTGCGCCGAAACACGTTGGCATACGAGCAACTCGCTGCGTTATTGTGCTGATTGGATCGTTAGGCCCCCGAAGACTTGCATCGGACTTCCCCAGCCAATCAGTGTGTGTGTGTGTGTGTGTGTGTGTGTGTGTGTGTGTGTGTGTGTGTGTGTGTGTGTGTGTGTGAGCGCAGTGCCCCCCACCCCTCTCTAAACTGAAGTTCCCCCACTGCATGACGATAAGCCCAGTTAATTGTGCAGCAAGCCAGGCGCACCGAGTCCAGGCCATGGCAGCCCGAGCAGCTTGTGGCGTGCGATCCCAGCGTCCACCTCCACGGCCTCCACACAGTCCCGCACACAGTGGGCCAGAAGGCCGGCCAGAAGACCGCTGAATGGGACTCAAACTGAACGTGTGACCCCCACCAGTAGGTTGCTCTCCGAAGGAGGAATCCATTGGCGGGGTCACACGTTCGGTTCGAGTCATGTCAAAGCAACTCTGGAGCTCAAAACGCGCCCCGAGTTTTGGCCGCCCCTGCCGGTCGTCTGCCCCACTGTGCCGCACCGCCCTCGGCGATCTATTTCTCGCGGGCCGTTTGTGACGCCGGGTAACGCGGGTAACGGTCGTCACGTGACGCCGTGACGCGTCGGAGTGGTCAAACAAATGTGTTAACGGCTCGTTAAACGTTTGCCCAAATCGCATTACAACGTTCATGGTTTATTCATGTTCATGCGGCGCTGCTGCCGCGTGTCCCCGGCGCGGCGCGCAGCGTGGTCAGCCGACCGAAATCAAAATATTTTGTTGTGTGCTTTGCGTCTCACTTTTATTTTCATTTTTTTTTTTTTGCTTGTTTCCATTATTATGCCCGTGAGTTGTAAAGCGAACGTGGTAGGGCGCGCCACCGCGGCGCGCGGAGAACCTAACATTCGGATTTCACCCCCCGTGTATCGACTAAAAACCAATCCCTCTCAATTCCTTTGTTTCTGGTTCCTTTCTTTTTCATTGGTTACTTTACTGAAGAGTGAACGACTTAAAAAAAAACAACAACAACAACAATAAAAAAACGCAGAGAGAGAAATATTTAGCAACTAACGAGACCCAACCCAGGTGATCGAGTCCGAGTCCTGAGAACGACGCAGGTGTGACGCCGTGCTGGCCGCTGTTTGACGCGAGCCTACCTGTCTTGTTGTTGCCAGCAATGCCAGCGCGGCTGGCTGGGCGGGGTCGTCTGGCCCACTGTGGCACACCCCCGCAGACGGGGTGGACGCGGCGCGACCAACCCCCTCCCTTCCCCCGCCGCCACCTCCCCCTATCACAGTTCTTCATTAGTACTCCGCACGCACAAGCACGCGCAAAACAAAGAGGGGGGAGGGGGGAGTAAAAACCGGCTCCGTAAGCGGTCTCCCCACGCAAACAGTAAACAGCGCGGAGACTGGGCGGGGCGCGGAGCCGCAGCGGTCCAAGTTTTGATTTACCTCTTTATCAGACCTCGCTCCTCCTCGTGGTGCAGCAAGGCCCCTCCACAGCCCTCCTGCGTATGCCCGACCGGTCATTTAGCTCACTCGCGCACGAGTGTGAGTGTGTGTGTGTGTGAGAGAGAGAGAGAGAGAGAGAGAGAGAGAGAGGAGAGAGAGAGAGAGAGAGAGAGAGAGTCATGGCGCGTTGCCGTCGGCCTGGGCCTGGTATGTGTGTGTGGTCCACTCAAATATTTGTTCCAGTCGCTTACATATATATGACTCCCTCTGAACAAGAAGAAGGAGAAGAAGAGACAAAATACGTTCTGACAGTCCTCTTTGCTGGCAAGTGCACTACTGGTGCATTCCTCGTGTTACCCCCCTGTTACCGCAGCGCGTGGCGGGGCGGGGCGGCGACCGGTCAAGAAGAGAGCTCTGCAAAATCCTCCTCCAGAAAGTTTCCGCTAACGAGGAAGCATGACTGCCACTAAACTCGCATGAAAAGTCCCTTTCCACTCCTACAACCCCGGCTCTTTTCTTGCGGCTTGAAAATATCCCAAGCCGCGGCGAGTTAGTGTGTCCGCTATGTGTGTATGAGAGTGTAATTGAGAGAGAGAGAGAGAGAGAGAGAGAGAGAGAGAGAGAGAGAGAGAGAGAGAGAGAGAGAGAGAGAGAGAGAGAGAGAGAGAGAGAGAGATAGGGACCTCTCGACGAAAGCGGGCTGTGTTTTGCGGGAGGGCGGCGGGGGCGGCCGGCTGGCCCGAGGACTCCAGGACCACTGCTGCACTCCACTCGGCGTGCGACATCCCTTCCAGTACGCTGCCAGCACGCTTCTAGCCTGCCGGCCGCCATTTCATCAGCGGGATTAAAACGAATTTGCTCCGGTTTCCTGCGCACACACTCACACACACACACACTTACACAGCCACGCCATTCGCATCCCATTCGGACACACTAGTATATACGGGCTTTGTCCGCTTCAGTAGCTAATTTCCTTCTCTTCTTGTTTCAGTTGTTGCGTGAGGTGAGCCCACACACACGTGTTGAGGGGTGGATGCCGGACGGGGGTGGGGTGGGGTGGGGGCACCTCTATTCCTCCCCACCGCCACCTGCCTGTTTGCTGATTATGTAGACAAAGGCCACGCGTAAGCAGCAAAGCCTCGGACACACTCGCAGCGACTCACTCTCGCCTTTGCACACACACACACACACGCACGCGCGCACACACACACACACACACACACACACACATGGGGCGTTCCGATGGATTTAGACTGGGGGAAAGCCCTGATTTTCCGAGCGGGGAAGAAGAAGAAGCTGGGCGCGCCCTGACCGCCCCTCCACGACGTTGATACAAATCAGGCCGGACGGCCGGGGCAGGGGTTATCTCGGCGGGTTTGTGGCGGGGGAGGGGGGTGGGGTGCGGGGGAGGTACGGAGGGGCAGCAGGGCCGCGCAGGCCATCTGTTGTACCCATAATCCCTATTGACAGAGTCGAGGTAATTGTTTATCCCTGCTTGTCCGCCAAGCCACTTGCCCGGGCCCGCCTGGCTCGCCGCCTTTCCCTCGCTCACACACACACACACACACACACACACACACACACACACACACTCACGCCGAGGCGGGAAGGCGCGCGGCGCTCCGCCGGGAGGACCAAAGCGACGCGCTCGGTTTTTGTCCCGCCCTCCCGGAACCCGCAAAGCAAATGTTTTGTTCCGTCGCGAGCCCCCCCCCTTTCCGTCTCCCCCCTCTCCGGCCCCGCGGCTGCATCGGGATAAAGTTTGACTATCGTCGAGGTTCCCCGCGGGGGAGGCGGGTCGGGGGTCGCGGGGTCGCGGATGGAATGGGGGAGGGGGGCAGCAAACTTTAATTTCCTGGGCCTTTTGTTAATATTGTGCCGGCCGCAGTGCGCCGCGCTGCGGCTGGCCCGGGGGGGGGGGGGGGCGTGCCCTTCCAGCGCCTCCACACGGCGGGCCGGATGTGGGTGCGGGCACGGCGGAAGGTAAGCACCGAGAAGAATGTCGTCCGCGCAGCAACAGAGGACCGATTTACACACTGGCGATGGCGGCTTTCCGGCCCGATGCACAGTGGGTCAGGGGACCGTTGAGGCGGCCAAAACTCTAGACGCGTTTTGAGCTCCAGAGTCGCCAAATGCGACTTGAATCGAACGTGTGACCCCACCGATGGATTCCTCGTTTGGAGAGCGATCCATTGGTGGGGTCACACGTTCGATTCGAGTCCTATTTAGCGACTCTTGAGCTCAAGACGCGTCTAGAATTTTGTCGGCCTCAACGGTCTTCTGACCCAGTGAGCGATGGCCACCTCGGCCTGGACCGCGCAGCGCGAGCCACCGCGAGCGGCGCCGCCCATTCCGCGCCGAGCCCTGCAGCCCTACACCGCTCCAGGGCATCGCTACGGCCCTGTATATCCTCGCGATGGATATTTTATGCGAATCCACACTACTTGCGGCCTGCATGCTTTATACCGACCGTTGCCGTTCCGTTTTACTTTATGCACAATCTCGGCAGTTTATGCGTGACAAAAGCCTAGCAATTCCCCTCCCCCTCCCCCCGCAGCCTCATTGAAAAGCAACAGTCCGAGAACCAGCAGGCTGATGCACAGGAGCGCCGCGTCTGCCTCTCTCTCTCTCTCTCTCTCTCTCTCCTCTCTCTCTCTCTCTCTCTCCTCTCTCTTCTCTCTCTCTCTCTCTCTCGGCGCCGTCTGCCGCAGTGCCAGGACGGCCGCCTGGGAGGCGGGCTGTCCCGCCGCACAGTCGTGTCCGCGCGCTGCCCGCCCCGCCGGCCGCAGGGGCTCGGCCAGACGCACAGTGGGCCCGATGACCGGGAGGCGGTCGGAATTCCGGAGCTCCAGAACCGCTCAATGGGACTAGAACCGAACAGGTGACTGACCCCACCGGTGGATTGTTCTCCGAGCGACTCTGGAGCTCAAAACGCCTGAGGAGTTTTTGGCCGCCTACGCCGATCTTCTGGCCCACTGTGAGACCGCGACAGCAGCAGCACGACGGGTCAGGGGCGAAGTGCGGCGAATCACGCTGACATGCGTGGCCGCGGCGGTTGTCACTGTGTGTGTGTGTGTGTGTGTGTGTGTGTGTGTGTGTGTGTGTGTGGCGAGAAATTCATTAGCGGGATGGCAGATAGGGTCCCGCGTCCTCGTCGTAAACTCCCCTACGATCGTAAATATTGTTCCAGTTGCAGGCAGCACGCGGCGCGGTGCAGTGCGAGTGCGCACTGCGTACTGCGATGAGCGTGGGGCAGCTCGCCGTATCACCGCGCCAAATCTGGCAAATGTGGGTCATCGGGTCAGCGTCGTAAAGCAGACGGACGAGTGTCGCGGCCAACGCAGCCCTGACCGAGCTTGTCCAAAGCTGCGTCAGGGCTGCGTGAGCGGCGGCCAACGCAGCCCTCACAGAGCCTCACCGAGCCCTCACCACTGCGAAGCTGTCCGTCCTGGCGTGCGGTGCAATTGACTCAAGTTTTACTGCTCGTACTTTATTGATAGTTTTTATATTTTTTTATTTAAATAATCTCCAAACACCTTTTTACATATCTATGAGTCCAAATGAAGAAATTAAAAAAAAAAGATAAGTCAAGATTTAAGGGGAGTCTATTGGTCGATCCTAGCGAATACGTTTGCATGCCGCCCTGGGTGCTTCGCATTCGCACTGCAGTGGTGGGGCAGTGTGGGTCGGTACCCATGCGTGCGCCGCCCGCCCTCGGGCCCACTCGCCCGCAACGCACCGCGCGCCGCGCCGCACACAGTAATGCATAAAATTTGCGCCCTCTTCGCGCAGCAGCAGCAGCAGGCCGCCTACACTGCAGGCGAGCAGTATTACCTCGGGATCGAAGAAGCGGGCGTGTGCCTCGCCAGCCCGCCGCTGCAGACTGAACAGCCAGCCGTCTTGTCGCGCCGTCTCTCTCGCACAGTGGGCCAGAAGACCGGCATCGTGCAGGCGGCCAAAACTCTAGACGCGTTTTGAGCTTCAGAGTCGCTGAACGCGACTCGAACCGAACGTGTGACCCCACCACCAATGGTTTCCTCGTTCGGAGAGCAATCCATCGGCGGGGGTCACACGTTCGGTTCGAGTCCCATTTAGCGATTTTGGAGCTCAAAACCCGCGTCCGGGACCTTGACCGCCTCCACCGGTTTTCTGGCCCACCGTGGGGCCGGGCCGCAGGGATCCGCCGCGGCGCGAGAGAGACGGGGGCGGCGCGTGGGAAGGGAGGGAGGTGGGCCGCGTCAAATTTCACGCAAGAGAACTGGAAAATGGGAGCCGTGCCGTGGCGGTCCGGTCTAATATCGGGCATCATGCACGCCAACGTGTGACGGCGAGGAGAGAAAGGAAGCGGCGGGGAGGGGGAAACTCTCTCGGGGAATCACGCCTGGCTTTGGGGGGGGGGGAGAGACTGAATAGGTGTGTCCCTAATATTACGGCCTGCAGGCCGGTGCCCCGCCCCGCCCCGCCCCGCCCCGCCCCTCGACCGACCGCAGAATGAGGCGACTTGTTTACAGCGCAGGGGTGGTAAAACTGTCTGATACATCTCCGAGGCCCTGCCCCCCTCCCCTGGGGATCACCTTTGTCATCGCGGGCTGTCTTTTTTTCCCGTTCTCCTTTCGCGGGCACGCCCACCTCACTTCTCACACTCTGGTTGCTTCTTCTTCTTCTTCTTTTACTCCTCTTGTTGTGAGCGTGAGTGTGGTGGCCCCCGCCCGGTCGCGCAACCGACGACCGTACAGAAAAGGCGTGGTGGCAGCGTCTTTTGTGCGCGTGTGTGGATGCGTGCGGTGGATTATGAAGGCATGCATATATGTATTCAACCGCTGCACATTACATCCGAGCCTGCAGCCAGCCGCCGAGCCCTTGCGCTTCTTTATCTTCAGCCGCACCCCTCCCCTCCAACCCCTCCCTTCTCCCCGCTCATGTCGCGCTGCCGCCGCTGGCCTTAGGGAGTAGTTCCCGCGATGTGTGTAGCGCGGCTTGAGCTGCTGAGCTTGGAGCAACTTTCGCCGTGGAAAGCAAAAAATGTGCGGGAGGCGGGGGAGGAGGAGGTTGTGTGTGTGTTTGTGTCTGTCTGCGTGTGTGGTCTCGGCGGGCTGCCGGCTGCTCCGCTTGCTTGCTCCAAGCCCCACAAGCTCCTCGAGACCCCCGCGTGTGTGTGTGTGTGTGTGTCTGTGTGCGTGTCTGTGTATGGCCTCGCGGAGCCTCGCGGCTCGGCTAGTTTTACTCCCACTGCCACAATATGGTCCGCCGCGGCGCTGGCGCGGCGTGAGCTCGCGGGAATTTTCGTCCCGTTTCAGCAAAACACACAAAAGTGTATTTTTCCCACATTCCCATGACTTTCTTTATTTTTGCGGTGGTCGGGCGGGCGCACAGTGGGCCAAGAAGGCCATTGGAGGCGGTCAAAATCCCGGACGGGTTTTGAGCTCCAGAGTCGCTAAGCAGGACTCGAACCGAACGTGTGACCCCCACCAATAGATTTCTCGTTCGGAGAGCAACCCATTTGATGGGGTCACACGTTCGGTTCGAGTCCTCCCAATGAGAGAGCTCAAAACGCGTCTAGAGTTTGGGCCCACTGTGCGGCGCGGGCAGAAGGCGAAGCCGCAGTGGCGAGGCACGCTGCCGGGGGCCGCGTCATGACACCACTCCGTCTTCGTGTTGAAGACCGCCACCGCCATCAACCCTTCCCCCCCCCCCCGCCATTTACCCGCAGCCCGCGTGGCGTGCGTCGAAAACGGCCAAAAGCACGCCATTAAATTAACGCATCTCTGTGGCGTCGCGCGCACGCTGGCAGTATTTCCGCTTCACTCTCCGCCTGAAGGGGTGAGGAGGGCGACCACTTCTTCTTTCTTTGTTTCTCTCATTGACTTCATTACTCGTTGACAGTGTCCAGGAGGGGTGTATGGCAGCGCAGGGGAAATCCTCTTTTCTTCTCCAATTATTATTCGGGAGATCTTTTTAAAAATTTGTTTTTAAGAGACAACGCACATAATGCCTTTTTGGCATTAAATGCGCCACCCAATTACTCTGCTTATAAAAAGAATCGCCGAGCGTCCGCGCGCGAAACGCTCAGCGGAATTAAAATTAGGCGGGTGGGCGCGGCAGGCCGCGGGAGGCCCGGCCGCACGACGCCTGACCCACCGCAGCGAGCAGGCCACGATTTGAAAGCACGTTCAGCGCAGAACGTGTTTAGTGACAAGTTTTAGAGGCGCTCAGAGCGCGGCAGTCGCAGTGGGCCAGAAGACCGGCGCAGGCGGCCAAAACTCTAGACGCGTGTTGAGCTCTAGAGTCGCTAAGTGGGACTCGAACCGAACGTATGACCCCATTAATGGATTCCTCGTTCGGAGATTAGTCCATTGATGGGGTCACACGTTCGGTTCGAGTCCCATTTAGCGACTCTGGAGCTCAACATCCGTCTGGGATTTTGACCGCCTCCACCGGTCTTCTGGCCCACTGTGCGGGGCGGGCTGGCAGCACGGCTACGTGCTCGGGGTGCACTCGGCCCTCCTCGCCGGAAAGGCAGGTGGCCGGAGTGGGGGGGGGGGCGTCGTCCTGTGTTGTAGAGTCCTGGCTGGTGTCTCCGGCGCCCCTATCGGCGCGGAGTTCTCCGGGGGCAGGGGGAGGGGGGCCGGAAACGTGAGGCCGGAGACAGTTGGGACATGTGTGCAAAGTTTGGGCAGCCGGCGCGGCTCTGGGGCGCTCGGCTGCGCGGACTCATTCTTCGGCAATTATGTCGCGTTTTTGTCATTGTTTTTGTTTTCGTTTCCACTGCTTTCCGTTCCGCGGACGTCACGCCGCGGCGCGGAAAGGCGCGTAAATCATTTCCAAAGAAAGACGCGGGAAAAATAACGAGAAGAATTTGCGAGGTCGGCACCGTGTGAAATGTTGGCTACATTTGAGCTGGGGAGGGGGGAGGCCTCGCACTGCAGGGGGTGACGACGCCAGCCAGGAACACCACTGCAAGAGCCTGCTCGATCAGGAACGCCCCCGCCCCGCCCCGCCCCGCCCGGAGAGGGGCCGCGCGCTATACCGCTGTGCAGAGCATGGCCTAGAAACCGCGTAATAATTTGCGCCGCATTCCTGCCAGCTATCTGCCAGCGCTATCTGCCCCCGCCCCTCTTGTCCCCGGCCGCCACTCTGACCCGCAGCACGCAAATGTGAACAATTGAAGTAATTTAGCACGGATGTGAATACGACGCACCGCCCGCGTGGCGGCGGCGTGGCGGCGTGGCGGCGTGGCGGCGTGGCGGCGTGGCGGCGTGGCGCAGCCCCCAAGGGGATCGGCTGCGGAACGAGGGGTGCATCTGGGGCACAGTGGGCAAGAAGACCGGCAGTCGGCCTAGACTCTAGAACGCGTTTGTAGCTCCAGAGTCGCTAAGCAGACTCGAACGTACCATACGATGGATTCCTCGTTCGGAGAGCAACCCATTGGTGGGTCACACATTCGGTTCCAGTCCGATTTAGCGACTCTTGACCTTACAACCCGCCGGGATATTGACCGCCTCTACCCGTCTTCTGACCCTTTGTGCGGGGGGGGGGGGGGCAGCGAGTAGCGCGCTGCGCCATATCACCCTGCCGTACTCGGTCACCTTGGAAGGGGTAATAATGCATCCGGGCCGACAGGGAAATGGATCCGATAAACGGACAATTCGCAGCGAGCAAGTCGTTGTCGTCGTCCTAGTGGTGCTGCCGAAAAAGAAGAAGAGGCGGGAAAGACGGTAAAGAAAGAAAAAAACAAGCGGTGTAGGGGAGGGCGGCCTTATCTTGTGCAAACTTATGCGACTGCAGTGACTCACTGAGATCGCCCGCGCCGTCACGTAGGGCGGCGCGGCGCGGCGCAGCGCCCCCCACAGGGCAGCCCTTCACTTGCTTGCATCGGCCAGATAGCGCCACGGTCGTGTCTGCCAATACAGCCGGAGTGCGCTGTTTGTCCTCAATTTTTTTCTTGTTTCCCCCTGTATATTTTTTCTGCCAATACCGCGGCGCAGGCCAGCTAGCCGCCCTGCCCCATTACTGGCAGTCGCTGCAGCAGGGCCTTTGCTGAGACTGCTCTCAGCTGCTGCAGTGGCCGAGTGCAGTTAAAGGGGTTCAGAGTGTCGACTGGTTCTCTTTCATCCTTCTATGTTTTCCGTCCAAAGGCTTGGAATGGTATTTGAACCCCGGGCCGAATAACAATCGAGCTAACAGTGCCGCTGTACCCCGCCGCCGGCGAGGCGAACAACCAACTCGACTCAAGACACACAAAAAGGGTATCCCCGAAGAGCGCTGCACAGTGGGCTGCGTCTAGCGCTGGCCCTGGGGCCCCAGGCAGGGTAGCAGGCCGATCGCTGACTCGGTACAGGCCGCCGGGCTTGGATCAGAAATTTTGCATTGCTAAACCATCCGAAGTGTTCCGATTCCATGTTGTCTGCAAGACGCGCAGCGCGTCTCTGGAAAGCCGAAAGGGGAAGAATCGGGAGGAATATTGGAAGGGTGCCGGGCGGGGCCGGGCGAGGGCCAATGCTGGGCTGCCGCCGGCCGCAGTCGGCTCGTTGCAGACAGTCTACAGTGGGTCAGAGGCGGCCCAAATCCCGAACACGTTTTGAGCTCCAGAGTAGCTAAATTGGACTTGAATCGCACGGAGAGAGAGAGAGAGAGAGAGAGAGAGAGAGAGAGAGGAGAGAGAGAGAGAGAGAGAGGAGAGAGAGAGAGAAAGGGGGGAAACCCTGGTGGAAATCGGCCTGCCAGCCGAGCGGCCGGCTCTAACCAAGCACCGCTATACGACTCAATTATCGAGCGTGGCAAGAGGCAAGTGAACCGGGAATCGAACCGCGGCCGATCACCCCTCCTTGCCGGGCCGGCCTCCATCCGTGTGAACAAATGCACCCCTGGCGTCGCGCTGACGCCCCCCCCCCTCTCTCTCTCTTTCCTTCTCGGGCCATTGGTGCCGCAGTCAGCGGCAAATGAAGCGAACTTAACGTCAAACCAATAGCAGGCCGGTCGGGGGCGGCTAGCGCGTGGGGGCGACGGCCGCCTCGGCGCGCGGGGAGCAAGCAGGGTCAGCCAGTTGTTCCCAGCAAACCGCTGCAGCGGCGTCTCAACTCAACTCTCCTTTTCATGCAACTTCCAAAAGAAATAAAAGCGGTGACGCCGGCGGGGCCAAGTTCGCGCGCGCTGTGCCCGCAGTGCCGCCGCACGGTGGGTCAGAAGACCGTTGAGGCGGCCAAAATTCTAGCCTTAGAGTCGCTGAATTAGGGACTCGAATCGAACGTGTGACCCTACCAATTGTTTGCTCTCCAAACGAGGAATCCATTAGTGGGGTCCCACACGTTCGATTCGAGTCCCATGTAGCGACTCTGGAGCTCAAAACGTGTCCGGGATTTTGGCCGCATCAACGGTCTTACGGCCCACTGTGCGCCGTGCCGCTATGCTGGCGGGCCTCGAGCCGGCCGGGGCGCTGCCAGCCGCGCTGCCTGTCCCGCCCCCCGGCTGCCCTTGGTGAAGTCCTAGGTCGCGCCGGCATCGCCATCGTCACGCCTAAAGCAGCCAAACACGATCCCACGCGAAAAAGAATTTTATAATGAGACACACACACACACACACACACACACACGCGTCGATCCGCCAACGTCCACGGCACAAAAACAAAAGCGAAAATGTGCGGGGGAGTGAGAGGGTTTACCTAAGTGGAAAAAAAAGCTTGTTTTCGTCAGCGCTGTAAACAGCAGGCGTATTTCTTTTCGGAGGAACCAAGCAAGGCCCCAGAAACGTGGCTCCTTGAGCATATAATGTCATTTTATACGCCCGACGCGCCGCCCCGCCCCACCCCACCCCGCCACACACGATACGCGCCGCACGCGCAGGTGCACAACGCTTATGAACAATTCATGGCTCGAGCCACCCCGCCATGGCGGAGCGCGCTCAAGTAAAGAAGACCGCCAGGAAGGACTGCGCCGCCCGCTACACCGTAACACGCTCCGGATCGCGCGGCTCTCATCATCACACCTTACGGCTCTCTCTCTCTCTCTCTCTCACACACACACACACTCGCTCAAACGCGCCCGCGCGCACACACTCGCACCGCATATTATTCGGCGGCGCGGCCATGGTGGCATTTAATTGGGGCAGTTTATTCACCGCCACGACATCCCGTGTCATTAGTCGTGGCGTGTGGCGGGGTGGGGTGGGGCGGGTGGGGCGCGGGTTGCAGTGCAGGTGCAGCAGCTGGCCGCGGTGGACACGGTGGAACGCCCCGCGCCGCCCCCGCGCACCACGCCCCGCTTTGTTAATGGCCTCTGGCTTGGGACTCGCACGGCCCGGCAGCCATGGCGGCGCCCCAATGGGCCGGAAGACCGGCGCAGGCGTTCAAAGCTCGAGACGCGTTTTGAGCTCCAGAGTCGCTAAACACGACTCGAACGGAAACGTGGTGACCCGACCAATAGACTCCTCGTTCTGAGAGCAATCGCACGTTCGGTTCGAGTCCTATTTAGCGACTCTGGAGCTAAAAACGCGTCCTGAATTTCGGCCGCCTCCACTGGTCTTCTGGCCCACTGTGCGGTGCCCCCACGCCCCCCGCACTGCACCGCATCACGGCCGATAATGGCCGAATGGCCGAGGCCGCCGTCGTGCGAGGCTTGCATGCCCGGGGCGCGCCGTCACCCCTGGCCTGCCCCAAACGTGCAATTAGAGCACACTGTTGAAACTGTCTTTCCCACTGTGATTTCCGGAAAACGATGACCGAACGACGTGTCGTCTGCAGAAAACAGGGGGGAAACGAAATGTCTTCTCCTAACACTGCTCACCTCATGATGTCCGCACTGGAATGCTGCGACGGTATGTCGCGAAAAAAACGAGCGCGAGCTGCTGCTGCTGGCGGGGCTCGAACCCGGGCCCCTTTCTGGACAAGCAGCCGGCAGGAGGGGCCAAGGGCCAAGCCAGGAGCCATCATCGCCATCGCCGGCGGGAACGTCGAAGTGCCTGGCGAATATCGGGGCCGCATTTGCTTTGTAGATTATGACAGCTTGAGGGAGCAGCACGACGGGGCCCCGCCTGTTGGGCAGCGGCCAGGGCACCAGTCCTTTACACCGTCCGTCCCCGGTCCTGGGTTCCACAGTGGGCCAGAGGAACGGCGCGGCGGGGCAAAACTCTACACGTGTTTTGAGCTTCAGAGTCGCTAAGCAGGACTCGAACGAAATGTGTGACCTCGTTCGGAGAGAAAACGATGATTGGTGGTGTCACGCGTTCGGTTCGAGTCCCACTAAGCGACTCTGGAGCTCAAAACGCGTCCGGAATTTTGACCGCTTCCACCGGTCTTCTGGCCCACTGTGGCGTCCCCGCCGGCCTGTCCAATTGCTTGTCGCCAGCGAAGGACGGTAACGAGCGATCTTCACCTTATTGCATCGTCTTAGAACTGTGCGACGACGCGACCAGAAGACCGGCGCAAACGGCCACAGATCATGCAAGTCCCACACGCTACAGGAAACAGGAAGACGGACAAGACGGCAGCGAACGCTGAGGCCAAGGGCCGCGCGGTCCAGAGGCTGGACAGCGAGGACACCTCAAGAGGGGGAAGGGCGCATACCAGGGACGGGACAGACACATGAGATATTGCCAAAGTTTGTGCGCGCCGCCCGCGGGGTTTCCCGTGCCGGGGGCGGCCTGGGGCGCGGTCTGGTAGGCCGGGGGCGGCCGGGGGCGGCTCAGCCGGGGGTCGTCGGCGCCAAGGGTGGCGTTCCGAGGACTGACGAGCACGGCCTAATGGCCAGCCTAATGAGGTGTCCGGCCGCACAGCTGTCTCCTCCCTGTCACCGATTTCCAAATTTGGCTGCTGCGGCCCGCTACCGGGACAATGGTCCCGTGCGACGACGCACAGTGGGACAGAAGACCGGCGCAGGCGGACAAAACTCTACACGCGTTTCGAGCTCCAGAGTCGCTACATAGGACTCGAACCCCATCAATGGATTCGTCGTTCGGAGGGCAATCCGTTGGTGGTGTCACGCGTTCGGTTCGAGTCTCATGAAGCGACTCTGGAGCTATAAAAACACGTCCGTGATTCTGGCCGCCTGCACCGGTCTTCTGGCCCACTGTGCGACGCCCCGCCCCGTGGCTGCGGCTGCCGGACCTGCCAGCCCTTTCTTGTCCGCGACAATGAGGTCCCCGCCGCCCTGGCAAACAAATATGTAATCTGAGAGCGCGAGCCCTTAGAAGCGTGGTTCCGGCCGAGGCTGTTGGGTTGTGGACCGGACCGGGCGGGAAATCTGGGAATAAGGAGTCACATGGCGCCTCTGACGCCACCGCAGCAGCCGCGCCGGGGAAAGTTTCCTTTAGCTGATGGCCGTTTCGAGGGTCCTTCTAGTCCTTCCCGGCCGTATCATGCCCAAAGCCGAGCCCGGCAGCCCGGCTGGCTTGATCCCAAACAACCCTTGCGGCACGTCTGCCGGCCGGCCCCGCCCTGCTCCTGCCCCGCGTGTCCCTGCAGAGGGCCCGGCACCCGCAAAAATGAGGAGGGAGGGGAGGTATTCGAACCCGAAACCCTCGGCCTGCGATTCGAGCACGCTGACCACTGCGCTATCGCAGCCTTTGCATGCGTGCGACATTTTTTCCGGCCCTAATTGCGCAGGAAGGGTGGTTGTAATCGCACGGCGCACGTACGAGACGGGGTATTTGAGTGGCCCTCCGCGGGGCGGGGCGGGGCGGGGCGGGGCGGGGCGGGGCGGGGCGGGCGCGAGGTTAGGGCGGCTTGCGGGTAAGTCCCCTGCTTTACGGCGGGACTTGGGAGTGTCTTTTTACAGCGGGCTAGAACGGGCCCACTGTGCGGCCTGGCCGGGCCTGGCCCGGCAGCAAGGCTGAACCGAAAGGACTGAACGGCTTGCTGCCCAGAAAGAACTTGACTTCCTCTCGCAAATGGGCCGCGCCCTCCAACTTCCATACAAACATGCCTCCGCTCGCCTCCAACTTTTTTTTTCCTTCTCGCGCGCTCCGTTATTGCACTGGCAGTACTTTGGCTCGCGCGTCGCGTCGCGGCGTTGGAAACTTCATCCAACGAATAAGGCGGACGACGCGCGCTTCAAGCCGGCCGGGATGTGTCACTTTAGGCCGCTGTGGCTGGCTGCTGCGCTGCAACATTTTGATCGTCAGCGCGTCGAGCAATTCGTAGAGGTGCGGTACGAAAGGCACACACACGCTCTCTCTCTCTCTCTCTCTCTCTCACACACACACACACACACACGCGCGCGCGCGCGCGAACCGAGTAAGCGCAAACAACTACCTCGCCCACTCCAACTTCTTACGCCCAGCCAGGCAGTCCTCCATACTGCTCTCCTCACTAACTCTAACTATACCCCCTCTCTCTCTCTCTCTCTCTCTCTCTCTCTCTCTCTCTCTCTCTCTCTCTCTCTCTCTCTCTCTCTCTCTCTCTCTCTGTCTCTCTCTCTCTCTCTCTCCCCCCCTCAGCTTTTCTTGAGCGCACCAGGTAAAACCTTTTACCCGGGCGCTTACCTACCCTTTTCCGCCGCCAGCGCTGCAAGGCGCGCTGCCGCCGGAGCGGTTTGTTTACGCGCACCAAACGCCACTGTTTCCAAGACGGTTTTCTCCATGTTTTGGCGCGATTTTTTTTGGTCGAGTGCCATGTGCCAAGCTATGCCTTGCCACAGTGGGCCGGAAGACCAGCGCAAGCGCCCGAAACTCAAGACCCGTTTTGAGCTCCAGAGTCGCTAAAAATGACTCAAACCGAACGTGTTGACCCCACCCATGGATACCTCGTCCGGAGAGCAATCCATACGTGGGGTTACATGTTCGGCTCGAGTCCCATTTAGCGCCTCTGGAACTGAAGACGCGTTTTGTCCGCCTGCGCCGGTCTTCTGGCCCACTGTGCGAGCGGACCGAGCGGGACGTGGCCCGCGGCCGTCGTGAGTCGGAAGGAGGAGGGAATTCCGTCCCGCGACTCTATTGTGCTGGAAGGCGCCGCGCCGCGCCGCGCCGCCCTTTCTTCTCCTTCCATCAGTCGGCGAGCCATAAAGCGACCACATAAATTATGGCGATGAGCAGACAAATACCGGCAGCGCCGCACCTCGCCGAGGAATGCCCCTGGTCAGGGCGGCGGCGCGGCTGTGAGGCGTGTGCGCTTGACGACCGACATCTTGACCTCAATTCCAGCAACAAACAAAACAAAAAAAATGTTTGAAATACTTAGTTGAGAAATAAGTGATTGCGGAGGTCGGAAGTGGCTTGCTGCCCTGAACCGCTAATGGTCTGCAGAGGCCTAACCGCAATGATGATAACGCATCGTTTTTTTTTTATTACTTTTTTTAAAATTTTCCTTTTTGCTGCTGCTTTAATTCGGAGTTGCGCTGGAGTTGCTCCATGCCGGTGATACGGGGCGTGCGTGCCGGCAGCGCGCTGGTGCCGGTGAATTAGGGCGAGGAGAAGGTCCGGCCGTCCGTGCGCGGCGCGCCTAACAAGGTGGCGTAAAAACGGGACGTGGCCGCGATAAGCGCGACCCGCACACGTGCCGCGGGGTCCGCGCGTTCAGTTCCCAATGCTGACCGCCGCCTCCGGTCTTCTGGCCCACTGCGCGACCGTTCGGCCGTCGGCCCAGCCTCTTGTTCAATAAATATTTACACGGCGTGGAGCGCGGCCGTTTACTGCGCACTTGGTATGCAAATGAAGTGTGCATTCTTGAAGGCGCGCGCGGCGCCGTGGCGCGATGATCGCTGCTCCATTGTGTGACGCGAAGCCTCATCAAAGATTCACGCGGATTCGCTGCCTGCCTCCGGATTGGGCGACGTCGAGCCCGGCCCCGCCGAATGGCTTGTTGTCAACATCCATTTCCATAGCGCCGCCAGGTCGCGGGTTCAAGTACCTCCAAAAGACTCTAATCCCTTTTTTTTTGCGCACTTTTGTCGAGGGCATGAACGGAAAGGGCGTATGTACGAGGCGGTCCGAGCGTCACGCAAGCGGGTCAGGAACCGGAAGGATGACCCGCAATGAGAAGCAGGGTGCGGACCAGACGGCCAACAACGCGTGCGGCGGCCGCTGCTAGGAAGAGCAGTCTGGGCCGGGGGCGGGTGGCGGTCTCCAGGGTGAGGAGTCCCCGCGGGCCGACGTCAGGCGGGGCGGGGTGGGGTGGGGCGGGGCGGGGTGCGACGCACCGAGTTGGCCCTCCGCGGCTTTCCGAACCGAGGCGAGTTGAAATTGAATATTTCCAGTCAAAGCCGATCTGTGTGCTGAGCCGCGCCCAAGCGGGGCTGCTCTGTGCGACGCTGTGCGACGCGCCGAACGGGGAAAGACCTTTGACTCGGGCCGCGTCTCCAGGGGCGGGGCGGGGTGGGGTGGGGCGGGGCGGCTCCCGTCGTCTGCTCGCTGTTGCCCGGCTCTGCCGGTATCCGGCAGGATTTTACAGGCCTTACGAGTTCTCCTGTTTGGGATGGCTTGCGGGCCCGCCCCCGCCCCGCCGGCCTAGGAGGTGAGCGGGATCACGGTAAAGAATCGGATAGCCGTTGTTCGGCTCGGCTGCGCCGCTGCTCGCCGAGAACGGATAGAACTCTAGGCTAGGCATTTGTTTCTCTCTGCGCTGCAGGCTGGCCTCGTAGCTGCACTCGGTGTTCGGGACCGAGACCAGGGCCGATTCCCTGGAGAGGATCGTCTCCGAGGACGCCGCCGGCCGACTGGACTCCAGCCCGCAAACTCGACTCGCCTTTCGGCAGCCTTATTCGGGGCCGAGAGGCACCGAGTACCGCCGCAATAGTGGGCACCGGCGCAGGTGGCCAAAACCATAGACGCGTTCTGAGGCGGGGTCACACGCTCGGTTCGAGTCCTATTAATCGACTCTAGACCTCAAAATCAGTCCGGTGTTTTTGACCGCCTCCACCGGACCTCTGGCCCACTGTGCGCGTCCAACTTGAGGAGACCCACGCGGCGCACTCGGCTGATTAGACACGCGGGGGGTCCGGCGGCCGAGCTGGCAGCCGCGCTGACCCGCTGGCACGGCAGCCAGCCGAGCTGGCAGCACTTTCATTTGTTGCGCGTTCGAATGGCGTGTCAGGTCAGGAAGGACAGCGCGGACGCGTCGCGGGGCGAGTGCCGCCCTTATCGTCGTCGTCCTGTCGTCCGGCCGGTCGCTCTGTCTCTCTCGCACACGTGGCACATCCCACAGGGGTGCGAGAGAGACAGAGCGGCCTGCTGTCGGCCTGCCGGCAGCCTCCTGGCAGCCTCTTGGCACTCTGATTTATCGCTCGCCGCCGGCCTGAGCCCCGGCCGCCAGCCCCGGCGGAGCTATGCAAACTCGGCCCGGCGAGCCGACAGAAAGCATCCGAAGCGGCGCCGCGCCACGGCCACTGCGATCCTCGGCGGTGTCGCTTCAATATTCACGGAAAGTGCGTCACGGAAGAAGTAAAGCCCAGAGAAGAAGAAGAAGAAGAAGAAGAAGAAGAAGAAGAAGAAGAAGAAGAAGAAGAAGAAGAAGAAGAAGAAGAAGAAGAAGAAGAAGAAGAATACGCGCGACCGCCGGCCGGGATTCGAACCTGTGACTTCCGCAGTTCTGCTGCCGTGCTCCTGCGCAATGACCCCCGAGTCTGATAAAACATGGACGAGGTGCGACGGGGCGCCACCGATGGGGCTGTAAAGCGGCTGATAAGGAGCGATGCACCACTAGGAGGGGATGGGGGCCTCAGTCGTGGGCACGGTCACGTGGTCGAGCCCCGCACCCAGCCCCGCACCCAGCCCCGCACCCAGCCCCGCCAAGCCCCGCACCCAGCCCGCACCCAGCCCCGCACCCAGCCCCGCACCCAGAGCCCCGCACCCAGCCCCGCACCCAGAGCCCCGCCGAGCGCCCAGGACAAGGCCATAAAACTGCGCGCCGTGAATCTCCGCACCGCGCGCGAGCTTTTCGCGAACCCGAAGCGCCGCCGCGCAGCGAGCCGGATGACCGGCGCAGGCGGCCAAAACTCCAGACGCGTTTGAGCTCGCAACAGGACTCAAACTGAACGTGCGACCCCACCAAGCGGACAGCGCAAATAGAAGACACGATGATAACCGCAATGCGCTGTCAATAAACTTATAATCCCGCCGCCGCCGCCGTCCCAATTTTTTACGCTACATAAAAATTTACCCCTGATCGTCTCGTAGGCCGTATTTTACACATTCAAAGGAAAAAGGGGGGGGGCAGCAAAGGCGCAGCCCGGCGTGGATAGACATGCTCGTCACCTCATCAAGCAGGGTGTGTGTGTGTGTGTAGAGACGTGTGTGATGAGAGAGAGAGAGAGAGAGAGAGAGAGAGAGATAGAGAGAAGAGAGAAGAGAGAGAGGAGAGTGAGAGAGAGAGAGGAGAGGAGTGCGGGACAACGCGACACGCACAAAATGCACTGGCACTGTAGCGGGTGCCTGCGGTTGACAATTAAAGTACAGGAGTGGAGTTCCGACGGCGGGGACGCTTCGCATTCCCGGGCAATCCCTGGTATTCGGCGCGCCGATCGGATTTATGGCCCGTGATTGCTGTCCTGTTCACTGACGCCTGGCCGCAGCGACACGGAATTTATCGGTGGGCGGGACCTCCTCCCCCCCCCCCCGCTCGCTCTCTCTCTCTCTCTCTCTCTCTCTCTCTTCTTCTCTCTCTTACACTCACACACACACGCACAAGCCTAGACATTCGAAAGTGTAGATTATGCATCAAGAGGGGTGACGCAAGGTGCATAAGGAGTGTGCTTGATTTAATTGACAGAGGGGTGAACGCACCTCTAAAGTTTTTTTTTTTGTAACTTTAAGTAAAAAGTAACTTTAAGTTTCTCTCTCGCTACTCGCGCGGATATTTCATTGATTATGTACTTTTTAATTTCCAGAAAAGAATTTGGAAATGAAAAGGAAAAAGAGTGTGGCCAGTAGGGACGGGGGAGTCAAGTCGGATAGGAAACTGTTGGGAATCGATGGGGTCGACTTAATCTCTCGGCCTTCTCTGCTGATTGATTCCCATCAAAAAGGATACATAGGTATTACACACCTCCTTCGGCGTGAGGGTCAGCCACTGCTTAAGATCTTTTCTTTGGTTAGGTTCACTGATCCACCTCGCAAAAGAAACGACACCCTTTTCTGGATGTTTTTGTGACTGGAGCCGATTTTTGGTTGAGCGGAGAGGCTCGTCAACGGGCTCGGACAATAAAAACCGACGGGGTGAAGGGGTTGAAAGGCTGGCCGCGACAATGGCGGGCCAGCCCAGAGGGCCAGCCGAGCCGGCCGGAATCGGGCCGCGATAGCCTGTAATGAGGGGGATCGCCGGAGATAGGCCATCAAGCCCTCTCTCCTCCTCTCCTCCTCCACCGTCCTCGCCCGACATTCGATATCCTTTTAAAGTCTCATTTTCAGCCACTTGCTAGTCTGGCCGCTCTCGGCCTGTACGCCCCCTTTTTCCCCGGCGAGAATGTGTCTCCTCGTGAGTTGGAGGGCTGGGAAGCACACACATTGCGGCGCTAGACCTCCAGTTCCAGCGCGTTCGCGGCGGCGATAAACAGTGGGCCAGACGACCGGTGCAGGCGGCCAAATTATTCCGGGGCGGGTTTTGAGCTCCAGGAGTGGCTTAAATGGGCTCGAGCCGAAACGTGTGACCCCACCAATGGATTGCCCTCCGAACGAGGAGTACATTCCGGGTGGGATCAGTTGCGTTCGCGGTCGAGTCCCATTTAGCGACTCTGGAGGGTCAAAACGCGTCAAGAGGTTTCGGCCGCCTGCACCGGTCTCCTGGCCAACTGCGCGCGTGCGGGGCTCCAGCACCCCATTTCCCAGTCGTCAGGACAGGACGACCGCACGGGGCGTGTCGCGGTGGGGGCGGGGCAGGGGCAGGGAAGGGCGGGGCGGCGCGGCGGACGGGGGCGGGGCGCACCACCACTCCACTCCTGTGCAGAGCAATTCAAACTTCATGCCCCTTCAAGATTTACGGCTTTGTTCCACGGGCGCAGCCCAGGGCATGCTGCAGGCCAGACCAGCGCACGCTGGGCGGGGCGGCGGGGAGTGGTGAGTTAAAAAGCTAGTGAGGGGAAGGAAGTAGTAGGTGCCCTAGAGCAAGACGACCGTCCCCCGCCACAGTGGGCCGGGCGACCCGCGCTGGCGGCCAAATCTCTAGACGCGTTTTTAACTCCCTATTCTCTAAATTTGACTCGAACCGAACGTGTGACCCCACCAATGGCTTCCTCGTTCGAAGAGCAATCCATTAGTGGGGTCACGCGCCCGGTAGCGGCTCTGGAGCTCAAAACGCGTCAAGAGTTCTGCCGCCTGCACCGTCTTTGGCCCACTGTGCTTCAGCAGCCCGCCAGCCAGCCGCGGGGCGAGGACGAAAAAGACGGAGGAAAATGGAAAGAAAGGAGATGGAAGGTCGGGAGTGGGATTTGCGATGCCAAGGGCGGCAGAGGGACGCAGCGCCCGAGTGACTTATGACAACAATGCAACTTTAGCCATTACGTATATCACGAGCAAGATCTCGGGGGCGTCCTTCTCGGCCGACGCCCTGGCCGAGGCCCTGCCCGCCCTGCGCACGCACCGAGGCCGTGGCGGGTTCCAGCAATTAGGGAAATAATCATCGTCGGCCGGTCTTCGCAGCGCACAGACGCGTTTTGAGCTCCAGAGTCGCTAAACAGGACTCGAACCGAACGTGTGACCCCCACCAAATGGATTGCTCTACGAACGAGGAATCCATTGGTGGGGTCACAACTGCCTTCAAAATAAAGAAAGACGGCCGCTGCATTATTTCAGCGTGCACAACACTTGTGCTTGAAAGGAGCCCCTAAAATGAGCAGCCCATTATATTTCGCTGCCCCAACAGGTGTGCGCTGATTGTCCTTGGAGGGTTTGAATCCTGCTCCCATTTGTAGCCGCGTGCTGCAGCCCGCTGGCCCCGTGACCTCGCCCCGCCCCGCCGCCGTGGCCGTGCTTCCTTGGAATTGTTCGCCCCGCCTGCATGTGTTGGCCACAGCTGCGCGCGGCGCGGCCCGGCGCGGACGCTGGCGCCATGTCACGACCAACTTTTGCTCGGCAGCCTGCTGTGACGACGACGGGGTGCAGGCCGCCGCGCCACGCCGGCGGCGGGGTGAGGCCTGGGGCTGCACAGTGGGCCAGAAGACCCTCTAGACGCGTTTGGAGCTTCAGAGTCGCTAAGCAGGACCTGATCCGAACGTGTGACCCCCACCAATGGATTCCGCGTTTGGAGAGAAAATCTATGGTGGGGTCACAGGTTTGGTTCGAGTCCTGTTTAGCGACTCTAGAGCTTGAAACGCTATTAGAGTGTTGGCCGCCTGCGCGGTCCTCTGGTCCACGGTGGGCCACCCGTCGGCCTGGCCGAGTTGGTGTGGTGGGCGGACGGGACCCGTTTTCCGTTTTCCCGCCTCCCGACCTCGGCGCGTGTACTCTTTACAGTCCAGCGCAAAACAGACGCGCTGGTTGCCTACGCTCGGCTCTGCGGCGCAGTGGGACGGAGCGGGTCGAAGGACGACGCGCAGATGCCATCTCTAACCCGTCCATTTTTACAGCGAGCCGACTCGTATTTTAAAGCCGTTTAACTGGCACCCTGGAACGCCGCACAGTGGGTCAGAAGATCGTTGAGGCGGCCTAAATTCTAGACGCATTTTGAGCTCCAGAGTCGCTGAATAGGACTCGAACCGAACGTGTGACCCCACCAATGGATTGCTCTCCGAACGAGGAATCCACCGGTTGGGTCACACGTTCGATTCGAGTCCTATTTAGCCACTCTGGAGCTCAAAACGCGTCTTAAATATTGGCCGCCTCAATGGTCCTCTAGCCCACTTTGTGCCGCCTTCCCGGCGAGCCTCCCCGGCCTGGCCACCCTCAGCAGTGTCTGCAACACAGCGCGAGCACAGCCATTACGCTGCACAAAGGGAGCTTGAAAGAATTGTTCGGCAGTAAAAGAACAAGAAGCCAAAGGAAGGGCGGGCAGAAAATAAGGGGGATGGTGAAAAAAAAACGCGGGAAAACGAGGACGCAGCCAAGAGAAAAGGAAAGCGGCGGCGAGGAGGAGGAGGAGGAGGAGGAGGAGGAGGACTGCAGCCGCCCGGGATTATCCCGTATTTAACGGATTAGATGGGCAAAGTTTACACCACCTTCCTGGCGGCAGCCCCTCCCCGCCCCTCCGGGAAAGGGAGGGAATTAGTGGCGAAAGAAAGTGCGAATGAAGCTCTATTACCTCAGTTTAAAAAGGCGGCGCCATACTTGGCGGATCCCTGATGGCGACCCCGCACAGTGGGCCAGAGGACCGGTGGTGGCGGCCGAAATCCCGGAAGGGTTTTGTTTAAGATGCAGGGTCGCTAAATGGGACTTGAACTGAACGTGTGACCCCCACCAATGGATTGCTCTCCACACGAGGAATCCATTGGTGTGGTCACACGTTCGGATCGAGTCCATTTTGCGACTCTGGAGCTCCAAACGCGTCCAGAGTTTTGGCCGCCTCAACGATCTTCTGACCCACTGTGCGGCTGGGCAACGAGCTCGTCAGATAACTTTTCGCGCGGGGCAGCCAGGCCACCGTCGTCGCGGGCAGCTCGCCGTGTCGGCCCGGGGTTCAAATACCCGTCGCCGGCGTTGCGGCTTTTCGTGTTCGTCGCGTCGCCATCGTCGTAAACCTGGACCTTGCCGCTGGCGCGACAGGGGCTATGGCTCATTGGACGACCCCGCCCCGCCCTGACGTCACGTCCGCCGGGTGAGCGGGTCTAGTTTGAAACGCTGCCCGCGTGCCGGCGGCGGTAAGGCGCACGGGCACCCGGCCCTCCGAAAGTCTGCTGATGTATTTATGACACACATAAAACACGACCACACCGCGACAGTGCGACACACAAGATTCAGGGCGGTCCGACCCTAACCCGCCCTACATACGGTGGAGTGGCGGAGGCGGGACGCAGCGCCAGCGGCGCCTTGGGCCAGCCCAGGCACAGCGCAAGTTGGGGTGAATACCGACCCAGCGGGCGGAGAGTGAGGAGATATTTAAAGAAGAATGGTCGCCGGCGGTGGTGGTTGAACCCGGGCCCGACACGACGGTGCTGCGCGACTTGCGGGGACGCGCGCCTCGCCTCCGGCATGTCTCGGCGAGGGGTCGCGTCTGGCGACCGCGGCGTTTCTTACCCCGAGTTTGGGCAGGGGGGCAGGGAGCGTGCGCGCCCGGGGCTGCTGCTGGTATGAGGAGAGAGAGAGAGAGAGAGAGAGAGAGAGAGAGAGAGAGAGAGAGAGAGAGAGAGAGAGAGAGAGAGAGAGAGCAGGGTGGGGGAGGCACACCTCCGCGTGGTGGCCGCCTATTAAATAAGGGAAAGTTGAGAATGAGGAAGGAAACTGTGGCGCAGGCTTGCGGAGGCGGGTCGTGGGCTCTACATGCACCGCCGCCGGGATGGGCCCAGCGCAGGGTGGGGACGGGGGTCCTGTTGGGGACCACATTACACGGCACCGCAGACGTTCATATTAATGGCGCCCACGATTTATAGCGCCACTTATTAAGGGGCCGGGACATCACTCCGCACCCCTTCCCCCCCCCCTCGCCCCCCCCCCCCCTCCCCCTCCTACCCGCACCACCGCGACGGGGAAGAGCGGCGGCGGGCGGAACAAAAAAGGGGACAGGCGAAGCCCTCGGGGACTCAAATCAAACAGCCTGCACGCCGCCACACCACACACGTCTCCGGCACCTGCCATCAAGGAGGAAGAAGCCTTCTAACTTATCGTGCTTCTTTCTCTCACGTCGCTGCTGCTGCTGCTGCTCTGGGTGTGTCGTGCGCGAATCGCGTCACTGGCGTGTTTGAATTTATTGGAATAAGATTTGGCCGGGTGGTTTACGCCCGAGGCTGCTCACTCTCTCTCTCTCTCTCTCTCTCTCTCTCTCTCTCTCTCTCTCTCTCTCTCTCTCTCTCTCTCTCTCTCTCTCTCTCTCTTCTCTCTCTCTCTCTTCCTTATTTTCTCCCTTCTTCATCGTTTTCCTTTCCGCCCCATAATGCCCTACAGCGTTGCCCGTCTTACAATGAATGCGTCGCGGGACGCCGGCAAACAGAGGGGAGACGGCCTGTAAACAGCTTTCTCTTTTCTGCGGGTCGTTTGGGTTATCTTCTATTTCAGTGTGCTTTGAAATCGGTACGGCGTGTGAATAAGAGCGCTGGTTATTCGTCGGCGCCCTCGCAGCGCTGTCCTCACGACGTGGCACAGTGGCTAGAAGACCGGCGCAGAGTCGCTAAATGGGACTCGGACCGAACGTGTGAACCCACTAATGGATTCCTCGTTCGGAGTGAAATCCATCGGTGGGGCCACACGTTCGGTTTTAGTCCCATTCAGCGACTCTGGAGTTCAAAATCCATCCGGGCTTCTGGCCGCCTGCGCCGGTGGTCTTCTGGCCGAGCTTCTGGCCCTCTGTGCGTGCCTGGCCTCCAGCCCCATTCTTGGTCAGCATATTGTTCGGCGTTCGCCATTACCGTCGCCTCCAAACAAGGCCTGGCCGGGCGGCGCTGCTGTGACCTTCGCACGGCTCCGCCGCCGGCGTGGCGCAGTTGGTTAGGGGGCCGCCGGCTGCACCTCCTCTTTGGCTCGGGTTCAAGGCGCGCCGCTGGCACACCCCTCCCTCTCCGCGGACCGCATAACATCAACCGGAGGAGCTCTTGGTCCCCCTTTTTTGTGCGGGGAATTTGGACATAAAGTTCTCGATAAACGTGCCGGAGGGAAAAAACATAGAAAGAAGCCCCTGTCTGCAGCAGAGGAAGACTTATGGCGGCGGGGGGTGCTGCGAGAAGGCTACGACGAACTCACGTTTTGCCTTCATGGACAGGTTATTGTCTCTCTCGCACACGCCCCGTCGCCCCGTGTCTACCCGAGACGGCCGCCCCCTGCAGGGACCGGAGTGGGCCCCGCGGGGACATATCCAGTTGATGCTCTCCGCGCGCATTATTATTTTTTTTTTTTCACTCTCACGTTGGTACGCCGAGATAGCGAGCCGCGGTGGATAAGAGCGTTTGATAAGGCGCGGCGTTATCACTGGTTGCAGGCGCTGCAGGGCCACGCGGCACTACTCCATTTGCATGAGACGAGCAGTTAAGGGGAGGGGGGCCGTGGCGACCGCGGGGGGCGCCCTGGTGAAACAGTATGTCTTGTGTTGGGCCGCCAGCCCTGCCAGCCCCCAGCCCCGCCAGCCCCGCCAGCCCCGCCAGCCCTGCCAGCCCCGCCAGCCCCGCCAGCCCCGCCAGCCCCGCCAGCCCCGCCAGCCCCGGCGGCGGCCGTGTCTTCATCCCGATACAGCCGGCTTGTATTTCTTGCGCTGGGCGGCTGGGCACAGTGGGCCGCCCACGCGCACTAGTTGGCCTGCCCCGTCTCGCCTCGTGATATATCGGCTGACTGCAGTGGATTATTTGTCCCCGCAAACTATTCAACGTGCTCTCTCTCTCTCTCTCTCTCTCTCTCTCTCTCTCTCTCTCTCTCTCTCTCTCTCTCTCTCTCTCTCTCTCTCTCTCTCTCTCTCTCTCTCTCTCTCTCTCTCTCTCTCTCTCAGCCCGCTCCTGACCCCGTGCACGTCATCTTGTCCCTCGGCTCCGCACTGCCTTGCACCTCCTTCCCCCTCCCCTTTTTTCCCGTTCCGGCTGGCAGCGGGAGGCCGCCGCGCACCACAGCATTTGCATGTCGTCTCCTCGCCGAAATCCGGCCAGCGCCGGAATATAGAATTCGCAGAATCATGCAAATGGCTGCGTGCGTTCAAGTGAAAGTAAAAACTGTTTCTTAGCGTTCGCGCGACGCCGCGGGGGTGCGGGGAGGGGACGGGTGGCTTGGTACAACATGACGACGGCGCGGCGTGGCTGCCTCAGCGCCCGCGGCCGTGCGCGGGCCAGCCCGGCCAGCACGCCAGCGCGCCGCGTTGCCTACGCCGCCCACCACAGGGGCTCCGCGCCGCGCCGCTCCGGGCCAGCCAATCGGAACGCTGCGTTTTGACGTCGGAGATGCTGCACTAAAGCACGCCCTGCGATGGTGGGGCTGGGCCGCTGCACAGTGGGCCGGACGACCGGCTCAGGCGGCCAAAACTCCTGAGCTCCAGAGTCACCGAACAGGACTCGAACCAAACGTGTGACCCCACCAGTGGATTCCTCTTTCGGAGAGCAATCCGTTGGTGGGGTCACCGTTTGTTTGGGTCCCATTTAGCGACTCTGGAGCTCAAAACCAGTCCTCTACGGGTCTTCTATCCCACTGTCTGCGCCGTGCTGCGCCGCGCTGCGCTGCTGCGCCCGGCTGTGTGGAAGGCGGTGTAAGAAGCTGGGCCGCGCCGCCCTGCCTCGTTGTGCTCCGCGCTCTGCAGTGCAGGCAACTCTCTTTGTCTCGCACTGCACCATCGAGCGCCGAGCCGGGTTGAGCCGAGCCGAGCCGTTCCCAATAACGGACGTATCAGTTGGCAGTGTTTCTGCCATTCGGTCCAGTTAGCCGGATGGCCGGGTCAATGGCCGCAAAAAAAAGAAGGACAAATAAAAGACGCTCTCGTGTCACGTTGTGTATCGGGGTGAAGGACACCGAAGACACAATCGGCGGCGGCCCGTGGCGGGGTGGGGGGCGAGGCGGGGCGAGGCGGGGCGGGGGGCGGGTGTGGGCGTGGCAGCGTGTAACTGTGTGTTTTAGCAGGCGGGGAGAGGGCCCGTTTAACATGCAAAGCACGTCCCCGGCGACGCCCCTCCCCTTCCTTATGTGTGTTCCTTTTTTCCGCCTTCGCCTCCTTGCCTGCCCGCCCGCCGCCCCACAGTGGGCCAGAAGACCGTTGAGGTGGCCAAAATCTCGGACACGTTTTGAGGACCAGAGTCGCTAAATGGGGCTCATGTCGAACGTGTGACCCCACCAATGGATCTTCGTTTGGAGAGCAATCCATTGGTGGGATCACGCGTTCGATTTGAGTCCCATTTAGCGACTCTGGAGCTCAAAACGCGTCTGGAATTCCGACCGCCCCAACGGTCTTCGGACCCACTGTGCGCCCGCCCGCTCGCCTGCCGCGCGGCGCCATTCCGGTGGTTTTCATTTTATCGCGATATCCGCTGGAAGCACTCGACCACCCGCCCCGCCCCGCCCCGCCCCGTCCGGTACCCGGTGAAAGGCGACCCCGTTGGTGGTATGCTGATACGCGAACAGCTGTTCTTCCTCGCGGCCGCGAACCGCCACCAGGGCCTTCCGCAGGGCCGCGCCCACGCGTCACCTCGCCCGCCGAGAGAGAGAGAGAGGAGAGAGAGAGAGAAGAGAGAGAGAGAGAGAGAGAGAGAGAGAGAGAGAGAGAGAGAGAGAGAGAGAGAGAGCAGTGAGAGAGAGAGAGAGAGAGAGAGAGAGAGAGAGGAGAGAGAGAGAGAGAGAGAGGCAGTGTATTAATGCTCCGCGTCGTCACGCCAGGCCGCCCCCGCTGCCCCCCGCTGCATTAGTGAAAGTTGGAATGGATGCTTTATGTTCCAGGGACGCCGGCGACTGAGAATAACGCGCGGCGGGGCGCCGCCGCTACTGGAGTCGCTGGAGGAAAAAGAAAGCGGAGCAATCCCACGTACTGCGGAGTCGCGACTCGCGACGCCCAGACGCCACTTCTCGTGTATCCGTTGTTGACGCACGCGCACTCGCAGACACGCACACCGCGATGTAAATTGGCCGAGAATGACGCCGGAAGACACGCACGTCATGCGGCGCCTGCAAGAAGAGGGGCTGTAAACGCCTGCGCCGGCCTTCTGGCCCACTGTGGGGAGGGGCCGACCGACCGGGAATGGAGGGCACGGTCGGAACGCGTGGGAGACCGTTTCGACGGAAACCATGCAAAGTAGTTGTTGCCAGCAGCACAGCAGCAGCAGCGCCTCCGCCCACCAGCCAACTAATTTCGTCACTGACTTTAAGCACTCACGCGTTGACGCGGCGGTCGGCCGTTCCTCAGCGAGCGGGGGCGGAGGGGGGCGGGGGGGAGGGGGGGGAGAGGAAAGGAGCGTGCCGCTGCATTCGTTAGTTTATCGTGTTTGCACTTTTTGCCTGACTTCCATCACCGCGTCCTCTCTCTCTTCTCTCTCTCTCCTCTCTCTCTCTCTATCTCTCTCTCTCTCTCTCTCTCTCTCTCCTCTCTCTCTCCTCTCTCTCCCCTCTCTCTCTTCTCTCTCTTTCTCTCTCTCTCTTTCCCCTCCGCCCGTGTCTCCGTCTGGCCCGTTCGATTGTACTGCTCGGCACTGCTGATGGTTCACGCAGACAAGCTGTGACTTTCGGGCCGATGGGAGAGGGGGGGAGACGGCGGCGTTTTCCTCACGATAATGATGATGTATATTTTTAAAACAAAAGTGGAATGCCCGCGAGGAGAGAGGCGACGTGCCGCTTGATTTTTCATGACGTGTTGAATACGCGATGCGATGTAGATTCCTCTGCGCGGCCTTTGCACAGTGGGCTCGAAGACCGGCGCAGGCGGCCAAAACTCTAGCCGTGTTTTTTAGCTCCAGAAGTCGCTATGCAGGACTCCGGTGACCCCTCCACTGGATCACTCGGTCGGAGAGCAATCCGTTGGTGGGGGTCACTCGTTGGTACGGGTCCCTTTAGTGACTCTGGAGCGCTAAACGCGTCCGGGATTTTGACCACCTCCACCGGTCATCTGGCCCACTGTGATTTGATTGCTCGCTGCTTGTCCTATGTAGGCCGCGGCCTCCACCCATTAGTGCCGCCAGTGCGCCACACTTGGCCGGCGTCTTAATTAATAGAGGCCAACAGGTTTGGTCGTTCTGCAATTTCAAATTTGAATGCGTAATTTCCCCGCGGTACCTTTTTTTTCTGCCCGTTTTCGCTGCGCGCGGCTGCCGCCATGTTTTTCAGGCTGGCCGTCATGAATGGAACGAAGGCCGGCCGACCAGCCGTCTATGTAGGTGGAACATTTGGGAATTCTAAACGCCGCTGCCGCGCGCTCAAGTCGACGCCTCTGTGAATACACAGGCGTGTGTGTGCGTGAGAGGGCTTGTGTGTGAGTGATTGAGTGAGTGTGTGTGTGGGTGTGTTGTGGGTGCTTGTTGGCCTGATTTGCATACGAGGCTGCCCCGGCCGCGCCACGGCGGGCGTCATCGACGCTACCCCGCGCTGCAGAGACACGCGGCAGCGCGCGTGGGGTATCGCGCCGCGGCAGCATGACATTCCATTCCATCCCTTCCCCTCGCTCCATTAGAGTCGTCCTTCGTGTGCCCGGCGGCGGCAGGACGACGGAAGGATGCACAAAGACTGCACTTAAGTGGCGAAGGTGGCGCAGAGTTTGAGAAGACAGAATAGATTTCACCGCGAAAACAAAAAGTAGCAAACGGAAGTTTCTCCGTATTCTTGTTGGTAATTACAAAACTTTGGCACCGAGTTTTATTAGAATTGTTCCCGAAGCCGGGCGCGCGGGCCGGGCCGCCACACCACACAGCCCATCCATATTCCCGCCACGCCCGCGGGGGAGGTGGGGGGATAGTGGAGTTGAAGGGATTACGGGGAAAGAGTGTGTGTGGACAGATAGTTGGCGCAAGAGCGAGGAGGTGAGACAGGAAAAAGAGCTTCGACAGTTGCCGTTCGTTTCCAAGGCTTTATTTTGCGAACGTGATGTCTCATCGCCGTATAACGAGAAACCATCGCAAAATTAAACAAAAACTCTCTTCTTTTATTTTTCCTTCCTTAGATTGGAAAGGGGCGTTGGCACGGCGTGGCGGCAGCAGTCACAGTCGTCGGATTAAAACAGACAGAAAAAAAAACCATTAAACGGCTATGGATTAACGACACAGAGGAAGCAGCCGCGGCCGTCTCAGTGCAGACGACAATCGGCGTCTCGGCGCGCGGCAGCGCGGCAGCGCGACTCGGGAGTCCGCGGATTGAAGAGTGAATGCCGCCTGCCTCGTCTCGCGCCGTCACAGCCAGGGAGTGCGCCGACTGTGCGCACCGCCGCCCTGGCTGAGGCCCTCCAGCCCGATCAAGTTCCGAAGGGAAGGAGGCGCAACGCGCGCCTCGGGGTAATGAATCCGGTGCCATAATGTAATCTTTACATTTAAATTCAGCACAAAAATCGCGAGGCGGCAGCCAAAGGCGCGGCCCAAGGCGGGGCGGGGCGTGGTGGGCGGCGGAGAGGGGCGTATAATTCGGACAGAGACAGAGACAAAGGGCGAGGAGGGAACATCAGTAACAATCTACTTTGCATGTGTTTGAAACGCAATCGGGGCGGCCCTTCCTTTCATGTGACTCTTGATGAATCGCGGTGCTCGACGCCCCAAGAGAGAGAGAGAGAGGGGGGGCGGAAGGGGGGCTCAAGGAACCTCTCAGGGTGCTGGGGACTCTCCAAGACTCTGCGATGCGAGAAGTGCGGAAAAACCCGCTAGCTGTCTGTCTCGTATTCATGATCGAGATCTAGTGCTAAAATTTATAAAATTCTCACTATTTATATTTTATTTTATTTTTTTTGCAGAAACTGGCGCTGGGGTTCAACAGCGCAGCTTGGCCCCATCTGGAGCGCCACCGCTCGGCTCGACGCGCTGCCTGCCCGCCACGGCGGCGTGGCCCCGCAGCCCTCGCGGGGGGAGGGGTGGGGTGGGGACTCGCACCACACGCATTTTACTGTGCTGCACAATAAAATAGCGCCTGGCCGCGCATGCATGGCTGCCACGAATCAGGAAGAACGGCTCCAAATCGTGGAAACGTCAAGTGGAACCGTGCAGCCCCCCCCCCCCCCCCCCCGTCCAGCCGGACCGTAGGACCGGCCGCCGTCTTTTGGGTCCAGCAGCACGGCAACGACAATGCAGTGCCGTACTGGCGGCACACCGCAACAGCGCCGTCCATTCACCCCACGAACAGCAACCAACCGCAGCGAAAATGAAAACACGAACTTTACAACGTCCGCCACAAGTTCGGCAACAAGTCATGCGGCATTACCGTCGGGCTTCCAATTGTTTTTGTTGGTTTTTTTTTTTCAACTTAATGATCGCCAGGGAGAATGGTCGTGCTCTCTCGGCCGTCGACCCGACTGACGAGCCCTCGCACGCCGACTGCATTCGGCCGCGAACAAGCGAATCAAGTTTATTAAGTTGAAGCGGGAACTCGGCGGATTGGGCGCAGACAGCGCACAACTGGCGCGCGTCGCCGCACAGTGGGCCAGAAGACCGGTGGGGGGGGTCAAAATTTCCGACGCATTTCGAGCTCCAGAGTCGTTAAATGGACTCGAAACGAACGTGTGACCCCACCAACAGATTGCTCTCCGAACGGGGAATCCAATGATGGAGTTCGATGCGATGGGAGTCCCGTTTGGCGAGCTCAAAACGTTTCGGCCGCCTGCACCGGTCGTTTGGCCCACTGTGCGCCGCCGTGTCGCAGCCAGCGTAGGGGCGAGGGCGGCAAGAA